>OX463856.1:23772085-23875048 GCA_949825065.1 Odontocerum albicorne
TATTAAATAGACTCTTTGAAGCGTTTTGACATAATAATACCGAATCCTGTGAGACATTTCTAAAGTCTGCACTATTTGAATTTTGAAGTTATATTGGCTTATAGCGACTTGTAACAAGGAAATATATTATTAAATTGAAGAAAATAAACGAAACGACCTTGTTACTTAAAAAACACATGAAATTACCAAAACCAACCAAATACTTGCATTCGTGTTCCTCTCACATTTGCACTATAAATTTATTTTTTTGGTCTTCCTTCAATCATTCGTTTCACATGCCCAAATTATCTCAACGTGCTATTTCTTATCTTACTTAATACGTAAGTCTTACGTTCACATTCATCCTTTATCACTTAATTTCGTATTCTGTCACACATTTTCACTATTATTTTCAATGCACGCATTTCTACAGCATTTATTCGGCTCCTCGCAGTATTTTTACACGTCCACGTTTCATTCCCATACAACAAAATTGGCACCAAAATATTATGGTGCACTTTATCTTAGCAGATTTGATATTCTCTGATTTGAGTATATATATATATATATATTTTAGTATTCCATTGACTTTCTATTGCTACATGCTGTCGCAAATATATCATAGTATGCAAACCATTACGCCATGTCCTTTTTGGGTGAAGCAAAAACGACAGATTCCCATGCATTTCTATCCGTGCATACAGCTCTTTTTTTTAAATAACCATACTTTAATGTTTTAGCAATATTCATAAAATTAAAATTAAAATTATTTCAATGAAAAAAAATAAAAATAGGTGTACTGAATTTAAGTACTTAATTTTTTTTGTTTTTAAAATAAAACAACGTCAAAATCTCGTACTGGTGAGTCGTGTGACAGTTCAAATTTGTTCAAACTGCGTACTTGCGCATCTCAAATCATTTCTACTTCTTTTTTTGCCACACAAATGGTACAGGAAAGCTGGGGAAAGTATGATTGCATCAAGTGAATAAAATAAAATTAAGGAAATATGAAAATTCAGACAATAATAATTTTCTTATTTTATTTTCCAATTGATACAGTTTTAACCCAGTTATATCAAATAACAAGAAATAGTTAAATTATAACGTTTGAATATTGCATAGTGACAACAGGACAACGTTACTCTTGCGTCCATGTGAAGTGACTAAGTCCAACCTTCCACAGTTTGTTAAGATATTTAATCCTCCCTTTATCCATCGATATGTGGAAGATATCGGTATCAGAAAATTCATTCAACAATGCCATTCCGTGTGTAAGCGATAATGCTCTTAGCTGCCAAGTTCGTGAATACGGTACCGAAAAGAATCTTAATTCACGATCGCAAAAATAATTGTCCAGTATATTACACAAAAGTTTGTCAATCCACAGTGGGTTCGCTATTTTTTCTATAAGCAATTATAAATGTATAAACAGGTGCGTATATATTTTTTGAATGTGCGGATAGGAAAGTAGTAGCAGCAACTATTAGATTAAATTCGTCCCCAGATCTACATGTATTCAGAAAAATATATTTTGAAGAAAAATGTAGTAGATCTGTTTCTTCGGAATCCTTGTTGTTCATCTCAAAAGAGATATTCCTCTGTAGTTACCAGGATCAGATTTTTGTCCTTTTTTGAAGATGGGAATCGTTATACTGGCTCTCCATTCATCTGGTATTGTTGTAGTTTCAAGGATCAACCTGTAAAATTTATGGAGACTTTTCGCTAGTTCTTCGCCGCCATATTTTATGAGTTCGTTTGGTATATTATCACTTCCAGGAGCTTTTCTATTTTTGAGTATTTTCATTCTTTGTCTAATTTCACTCTCCTCCAATGTCGTGGATTCGTTAATTATTATATCTGGGGTTGCTGGTGGAGATGTGTTGTTAAACAGGTTTCTAAAATATTTTTCCCATTCCGCTATAGAAATCTTGTTAGTTTGAGCGTTTTAATTAATTGGTTTCTTTTTATCTCTTAGCATCTTCCATACTTTGAATGTGATGGAATCCATTCCAGATATAAAAAGAAAAAAAATCATACCCTTTAGACGCGTAGAATTTAAGCAAAAACTTTTTATTTTCAGGCATCTGAAAATTTCCGTTTAAACATTAAATACTTTGCATAAAATGTTAAAACGTAGAATTTTTAGCTAAACCTTGGTTAAAATAGAAAATACTGAGAAAGAGTCATTTTTTTAAGCCACAATTTTCTCGTTTTTTACACAAGGCCTTACAACCTTATATTAATGCAAATTTTTGACCTGGTTTGGGAAAAATTCCAAATATTTTAACCTTTGTTCTTGCACATTTTTTTGCTTTTTTCCGCGAAAAATCTCTGTTCATTCAACCCTTTTAAGTTCATTTGTTTACCCATTTACTTTATTCTTTTCTTGGTTGGAGCTAAAAACATTTTTTTGCAATAAACATCAACACAGGAAATGTACATTATATTTGGGTGTTTTAACTTAGATCAACTGTAAACTCGTATTTGGTAAAACACCTGTTTTCTGACATAAATATTTCATGATCTGTTTGAACAGAGGAAATCAGCCTGAATTTCATTTTTTTCTGAATGTAAGATATTGTCACAAAGCAATAACCCTGCCAGAACCCTACGAACGAATGTATGAACCTTGAGAAAGACCTTTAGTTCTAACATTTATGAGTTACTGTAAAAACATTAGTGCCTCGAAATGTTAAGCCCTATTGTAACCACCAGATATTATTGAAATAATAAAACGATTAAAGACATCAAATGATGTTGGGTACAGCTCTGAAAAAGCCTTGTCAAGCTGTGGATTGTGATAATTTTGTATGGAGATTCAAAATCTGCTAAAATTATAACCCACAACACATCAACTTTCATGGACGGAAGTGAAAGTTGGATGTGTAAAATAAATGAAAGGAGTCGAATAAATGTTGTGAAATGCGTGCACTGAAAATATTATAATATATGGAATGATATTGTGTGACAGAATATGGAATTAGGTGATAAGGGGTTGAATGTGAACATATGTTGAATGTGAACATCATTACCCAAATTTCCAACTGGGTGATTCAAGTCTCAGAAACCAATGTTCAATGACAGCCTTTGCAGCAGCAAAAATGTGCCTTGACGCATTGTTGTGCAAAAATCTCACGCCTCGTGACAATTTTTTTTTTATTTTGTTTTTATGGCAACCTTTAATTTATACATTGATGACGCATAACACTTGTAAGTACTCGCGGTGTTTCTTTTAGAATTTCCTGACAATGGCGAAAAACTGTTGTCATAATCTTTTTGTGGACTTGTCACCTTGACTTTTTTGGGCCGTAGTGATCCTGTACGAGTAAATTTTCGACAGAGGAACATAGTAAAAAATCAAAGTATTATCCGTAGTGACATATGACTTTATTTTGATTTCCTTTCCCATCTCAGAACATTAAACATTTATTGCAACATTCAACACGTCATAGTCTTAGCACCTCAAAAATTTTAGAACCCATCTTGTGCTCACCTTACCTTATTTGGCCAAGATTATTGCGCAAAACGCTGTGGTTTTGTCTAGTCCTCGTCGTTTTTTTCTTTTGGTTTTCTACTTTTTTCTGGAATGAGTACTTCTGTTGGTCTTTCTTGACAAGGGTCGTCTTCAATTCATTATCTACCCTAGGGAAAATATTTAGCATAATATTTTATTGTCAAATATGGTGGAGATAAAATCTTCATAAACAGCATAGAAATAAATTTGACAACCGCGTGTTGATAAATTGTAAATAATTTAGGATATAACTAAATTACACGTTTTCCATCTGCTCTAGTTGACATGCATGTGAAGGTAGAGGTATTAATTTTAACTGAGACATCGCCTAACCATACGGTGAGTAGGGGTAGGTTTGAACCTAAGTGATATATAACCTTTACTTCACCAAACCAGATATTTAAATAAGGGAGGAAAGAAATAATGCAATACTCAGAAAAATTATACAAACAAAGAATTGCACTCAAAGAAGTTCAATCTAAAATATAATCAATTGTCTCGTGTTCCTTGTTGGTGTACGGAGTGTAAAAAGCTCCAGCATATCGGAACAGTCAATACCAAGATTAAATATTTTATGAAAAATATCAGTTCAGAGACAACTCGTATAGCGGATAATTTTGAAAGAAATAATTCCACCTCAAAATCATTGTAATTTAGGTGCTCATTTTTATTTATTTTACACATGACATGAAATATACAGGTAATTTAATTTTGACCCACAATTTTAATGGATCTGGGTTTGTTACCTTTCATTTGTCGTATCCCCAGGAAACTAGGCTTTTGCCTGCATCTCACTGAGGACAGTCTTCAATATACATAATTAATATGTCGCAAAAAATTTTATTACTTATTTTCTTTAAGGTACTTTTTACATTAGTAATAAGGAGACCAAATTGTGGATTACGAGTATACTCCATTTGACTTTCACAAGTGATATGTACAATATTTGTTTAGAGTTGACTTCTCACATTTGTTATGTATTAAAAATAATTTCCCGGTAGACGTCAAATTCCACTTTGCTGTCGTCACAGGTACCTTAGAATTAGCATGCTCATTTGGCATTCAAACATTTTAAGTTAAATTCCCTGCGAGTTCCAAACTAACTGACAGGATTTTTTTCCATCTAAGTCATTTTTTGTAATGACGCTTAAGTGCATTATTTATAGAAGCGCTTTTGCAGACACGTACGTTTTCAGGTGCATCCTATATTTTGTTGATAAAAAAATTATAAACAATAAAAAAAGAACGTTTGACTTTTTTTTCCATTAAATTGTTTGCTAATTCTCTGTGTGCATTTCAACACATATTTAGTGAGGTAAGTTAGTCAAACTAAATTCCGTGTTACCTTCATTGGGTATCGTATTGTAGGGGAAAGAATAACAAATGACTACAAATATTACTTTTGGTTTTATGGGGAAACGAGTAATAAGAGGTGAAGAAGATAAATTCAATTAATTATTTTATTTACAATAACTAACGCACCAGAATAGAACACAGCGTGCGTTGAAATATGCGTATTCTTCTTCTTTCTGGCACTGTCCCAACTCATTGCCTAGGTAGGCTGTTGGTGTAGGCTCTTCTCTTTCTCAGGTTGCGTATTCTTAGGTTCTGGGTGTCGCTTTCATCTAGGCCGTTTCTCTGCAGGATTTTGGAGCATTGAGTCATCCAGGAGTTATTTGGTCTTCCTCTGGACGGCTGTCGAGGAAGATCCACAGACATTGCCTGATTTACAGTATGGTCTGGTGGTCTCCGTCTTATGTGCCCGTACCATCTCAGCTGTCGCTTTTCCCGCTTAGTGATATTGATATGAGTGATATTGATATGATTGCGATAGTGATATTGATATGACCGTGTATTGATATGCATAAAGAAGAAAAAAGCACCAGATATGCATAAAATGTTTTATTTATTTTCCATTATTACGGATTTTCCCAAAGTTATACATGAACTATTTGAACAAACAAACCAAATAGTTGGAAATTTTTATGTATTTCCTTGAACTTGTTAAAAACGCTCATGAAAAGCACATATTAAAACAAATCAAATAAACCCGAAAAAACTACTTTTTGTTCGTTAATTAACGGAAAATGAAATGACGGTTAATCAACCACTTCAATGCAGCTGCATAAAGATAAACTTTAAACTAATTAATTAACAGAATGTATCTACCTGCAGAGTTAACCAAGCTTTTCAGAACATGCCATGTGCAGATTAAAACTTTTAACCATAAATTTAATCAACACAAAAATAATTTAGTAATAACCAAATGTATTTTAAGCTAAAAGAACTTTATGTTTTCCTTTTATGCTTTAAAAAATAATATAGGTTTAAACCAAAATTTTAAAATAATAAAATAAAAAAGGATAAAAAAGGTACCAAGAAACAAGTCACGTCACTAAACAGAATTATGCTTTTTGAGTCGCTTGTTGAAACACGCCAATGACGGGGTGATTCTTATGTTAGTTGGTAACTGATTCCGAAGCCTAACGCCATGGACAGTAAAGGAATACGGACAGTATACGAGTATTATAAATATTTGAAGAACATTTTTTTACTGATTTTTAATTAATGATTATTTTTCTTATATATTCTTGAATTGGTTTTCTCTGACTGGAGAACTTTCGTCCTTTATATTTTATTTATTAGGTGTTAACATAAGTTTTGTCCGTTTTTTT
Source organism: Odontocerum albicorne (assembly GCA_949825065.1). Taxonomy (NCBI): domain Eukaryota; kingdom Metazoa; phylum Arthropoda; class Insecta; order Trichoptera; family Odontoceridae; genus Odontocerum; species Odontocerum albicorne. The sequence goes on from OX463856.1 coordinate 23,778,254, forward strand.
ATTTCAAATTTAAAAATGAGCCCCAAAAGTAAAACAAAAGGGTAAATGTTATACGTCATTCGAAAGAAAGTTTTCTGCTCTACAAGATATTGTGTTTGCTTATACGTTACATGTATTATTTTATTTGATTACAAGCCTCCAAAATGGAATGTCAAGTAAACGAAAGTGAACATTTTCAACACCTACTTCTGTTCGCGTTCAATTGCCGAACGTTGATTTTTGTTGTTTTTACTCAAAACATGTGGAACCCAAGCACCGAACTTCTGGACTTTTCCTATTGATTTAAGATGGCGATATACTTGTCTACAATTCATCTGCTCAGCCATTTCTACGGTGGTTTGAAGGGGATCTTCAAGAATAATATGGTTTAAGCGGTCCTCATCGAAGTCCACTGGTCGTCCGGAACACTCCATGTATTTCAGGTCGAAATTACCGTCGTTGAAACGCAAAAACCATCGACGAGCTGTCCTTTCATTCATAGCATATTCACCGTACACTTCGCAAATATCGCGAGCAGCTTTATTCCCTCGATTGAACGCGAACAGAAGGAGGTGTCGAAAATGCTCACTTTCGTCTACTTGACATTCCATTTTCGTCTACTTGACATTCCATTCTCGTAATCAAATAAAATAATATATGTAACGTAAAATCAAACACAATATCTTGTAGAGCAGAAAATTTTCTTTCGAATGGCGTGTAACCTTTACCACTTTGTTTTACTTTTGGTGCTCATTTTTAAATTTGAAAAAAAAACGGACACAACTTATGTTAACACCCAATACAACTTGTTATCCAGTGGTCGATATTTAGTGTCTGTATTTTTCTTTTTTTTCAACTTACGAGTATTTTAAAGATTTAATTTTGAGATTAGAAGATTGGATCTTCAGACGGTTAGTGTTTCGGAAACAATTCTGACTTTTGGTTCTACTTGTGGTATACACATGGTTTTTGTATAGACGCCACTGTATTCTATTGTGGGAGACTTATATACTCGTAGTTTTTTTAACGATGATTCTTTCTTTGAATTTATTTTTGTTGTAATTATTTTAACTTTTTTATATATTCTGAATTTTATGTATGAAACACTCACTGTTGTTTTTTTTTGTATTATTGTTAAAATAAGGGCTGTAGAGTCGGAGTCGAAGTCAGAAGTCGGAGTGGGAGTCAAAGTCAGAAGTCGGAGTCGTGGAATTGGTTAGTTTTTTGTAGAATCGGAATCGGGTAGTACTTTTCTAATATCGACTGCAAATTCAATATTTTTTTCATCTCTTAAAATTAATCAGTTACTTAAATTACATTATGGACAATTTAGTAAAAATTATTTATACCATGAGGAGTAATCCCAGTAAACATTAGTTTTAATAAACCTACATTTAAGTAGTTACTTCAAGTAATTAAGTATAACATACGGTTAACAATATCTATATACTAAAATTGGAGCGAGTCAAGCATTTAAAATATCTGGAGTCGGAATCTGAATTTTTGGTTGCCAACTCCACAACCCGGCCATTCACACTAAAATCAAGAGTGACACGCGGCTTAGTGCAGTGCGGACTAGTCACCTTTGAACCGCCCCGTATTATATTGGTCACTCATATAGTTTTTTTTACGATTCTTTCTTCGCATTTTTTTTTATTGTTTTAGTCTTTTTTTATATTTATTTCTGTGTTTTTTTTATGTATGAAGCACTCACAACTTTTTTTTGTTATTATTGTTAAAAGATACAATGTATAGCTTCTTAATAATTTTTTTTTAAAATAGATCGCAAAAATGTGATTGGGTATCCCTGGCCAGGGCAATATTTCTAAGTCAAATGCATTTATCTCGACTATAGAGTGGTCAACAACTAAGAGCGTCGCAACCCACCAATGCCCTGGAGTGACCCTTTATACCAGATCTGTGTAGCTCTGCGGTTGGCCGCTGTTGACATTACCCGGACCTACGGAGGTCATTTGTTTTGAATAAAGATGGCGTCACAAATTAACGTTGACACGAGTGGAGGGGGCAGATTCAGGGCGAGCTTCGATATTTATCCGCCCAAGATTGTTATTTCGAATGTAAGAAATATTATGGATAGATACATACCATCAAGCCAAATCGTCATCTTGTGGTGTAGATATCGAAAACAGATATCCACATTTTTTTATCCACGCTCATTCACACTATTCCGTGCTGTCATGCTTTTTTTTTTTATCTTTCCTTCCAACTGTCTCCTATTTTTATCTAGCTCTATATCTTCCTCAATCTCCAATCGTTTCGCACAAATACATTTGTTTTCAAGTCATTTGCATCACATTACCTAAATGCATACAAATCATTTTAATCTTCTTATAACATTCTTTCGTTATTACAAAAGTTACATTGTATCTGCAAATTCTCTCATGTTCAATACATTTTATCACCAGATGTTAATTATAAAACACACATTTTACCGCATTTATTTCGATCTATTCAGCCTACTTTTTTAGTTTACAGGATTTCTTTTATACATCAATGTGAGCACTTGCACGCCAAAATAATGTTTCACTAAGTTTTTAATTTATTTGACAAAAATAGCATTTAATGCACCGCTGGTTATATTTTTTGCACTAACACGTCTATCGATATCTTTCTCCGTCTTACTGTACATCTCTTGAAACCATGCTCTATAGAAAGCAAAATTATTGAAAAAATGTGATTTATAAAGAAGAAGTACATCTGTTTATTTTCATTGCAATTCTACACAGATATACATTTATAAAATAGGAAATATTTACAGCAGTATTTAAATATCAACTTTATGTATGGTAGTAAAACTTGAACGTGGAAAATACTGAAAGGAGTCAAATAAATTATGTAGAGATGCATGCAATGAGGAGAAAACATGGGGTGATAATGTACGAGAGAATTCAAAATAAAGTGATTAGGGATATATGAACTCAAGGCTGATGTATTGAATTAGATAAAAAGAGCACAATAAGATGGTTTAGATGTGAAGAAGGTAGAAATGGAGTAAGACTAATAAAACGAATATACCAGGGAAAGTATGATTGGATCAAGTGAATGTTATTTTGAAAGAAGGAAATGTAGAAAGTTAGAGAAATTATAGGAGTTCTATGAGAAGATACATGGATGTAGGAGAGGTGAAGGATGTGTGTTAAAACTGGAAAGTCTGACACTTTGTTATTTCTACCTACACCGACAGAGAATGTATGATATATATAATTAGCGAACTCAATAATGTCAATGATGTGATCTAAATAATAATTTGGATGTCATAGAGCTGGGCAGACAAACTTCAAGGCAAACGTAAGACCGTTCGACGAATAGGCTTTTCGAACAGAGGCCGATATACATAGTCAGTGGCACAAGCTCCAAAAAGTTGGTAACACAGATGGTAGTAGGAACACTTATGTAGAATTACAAGTATCTGCTGAAAACTCACTCTTATGTCAAATATGTTTGTGGTTGGACCAAGTGAATGATATTTGGAAAGAAGGAAATGTAAAATGTCTGAGAAATTATTGGAGCTGTGTGAAAGATGTATACGTATGCTGAGGAGGCAAAAGAGGTGTATCACTATACATTAATCTTGCCGTTTGTTGAATTCCACCACCACTCTGTAATGAGGAACAAATTAAAACCCCATCCAGCGAAATCTACACTAGAAAATGGAAATCTTCAATCAATAAATATACTTATAAAGTGTCTTAAGGCGTAGAGTTCAAACAGTCTAGCATTACTAGTACTTTCACAGAAAACTTGCAGCAACCACAAACAAATGCAGCAAAACTATCCTTTGACGCCAATAGATCTAAGGAACCAATCGGTCCGAAGATGGACATATGTTAGTCTGAGAAGATATCGTTTAGGAATCAATTGGCTCAATTATCATCGCTGTACCAAAAAATGTGACCTACGATCTATCGTCTCTACCTACTCCGATAAGGAAATAGTGGTATGGTATTTTTTTTCCAAATATATTTTTTTTACCTTGACTCCCACAGCTACGAAGTTGAAATTTTATTTTACCTTAACTTCCCCAAAAACGGAAGTTAAAATTTTATTTAAATTTGTCTTGCCCACATGGAATACTTTTTTTTTGACATTAACTTCTCCACACACACAAAACTAAAATATATTTAACCTTGAATTCCCCACACCCGCGAAGCTAAAAGTTTAACCGTTTAAACCTTTTATCTACGAGTATATTCAACATTTTAAGCACGCATGCCCTTTCCGTTACCCGTCTCAATTTGTACAACTACGTTGTGTCAACGTGACAACGCATATCAAAATAATAAACAATTATTTAGTTACTTGAAAAGATCAAGGAATCAATAAAATATCACGTTATTTCGTAACACCAGTAAAATCAAAAGCACATAGAAAAAATATGTCACACATCATTCTAATGATAGGACTACAATATGTCACACATCCTTTTAATGATAGGACTACAATAAAAATATGCCAAACATCCTTCTTATGATAGGACTACAATAAAAATATATCACACGTCCTTCTAATGATAGGACTACAATATGTCACACATCTTTCTAATGATAGAACTACAATAAATTTAAATTAAAAACGGCCTCCACGTAACAAAATCGAGATCGCAAAAGCTGGGGCGGAATATTTCTTACTTTACTATTCAATTTATTCTAATAAATTGTTGTGAGGCATTTACTTCAAGTAAACAAGTAGATAACAAAGCAATCAAATAAAACAACAACAATCATAACGCTTCATTTGCGGAAATACTAATAGTCTTCATACCAAAATTATACCACATATAGCTCAATAAGAGTTTAAATGGGCATATGAAGTGTCCACACCTATTCCCGATTGACGAACTGTAAATTTATTATTTTTTTTTACAAAAAAACATTCTTAGGTTCAAAAAATTTGTTAAAAGTGTCCATATTTTTTATTATTTTATGTCGATTCCAATAATAAGGGGAGAAACCCCCTTTAGAAGATTTTCGATATATTATAAATGGGATAAACCTAACCCCCACTGTGGCGCACGTCTTGTCAAAATGTATAATATTTACTGAAAAATGTTTACTCAGATCTTAATAATATTATATAAGACATTCTTGATATCCAATAGATTGGATAAAATGCAATTTAACTCTGTACTAAGATTCAATGGCGTTTATTGCTTTTATAAAGTAGTTATTTAAGTATGCATAAATAAAAAAGGACACCGAAAGGAATTTAAATGCAATGAACTTGAAATGCATTGGATTTTTCAACATTATTTAAAATAAAAGTATAAATCTATGAAATATGTATTTGAACTGGAATGAAATTGGCTATTGAAACAAAAGCTGATAACACAGAAACAAATACAATCCTTAGAAAACCAGAAAAAATGCATTACGCTGTATAACAGGTAAAACATTCAGAGATGGAATAAATAAGAAGAATGTGTAAAACCGAAGACATCGAATGAATGAGACCTGGATTCCGGTATGGTTTCTCGTGGTTACCCCACAAGAAGCTGACTACCAGTCAAAGCCCCAAAGATGTGGAGGAATAGCTGTTATATTAATTGTATTGATTTATTTTACACTTTTATTGCAAATACAATCTGGGGGAATAATTGCCAGCAATTTCTTCCAACTAACTAGACAAAAGGGAATGAAGCAAGTTACATGGTCGCAAAAAACATTAAAATGATTATCCATCACCACGAAATTCATGAACGCATACGTGAGCATATGCTCGCAAGCCCCACAAATACGGACAATCACCCAAACATTCCTTTTCACATAAAGTGAGATATCATCAATAAAAGGAAAAGGAAGGGATGGTGGAGAGGAAACGAAAAAAAAAACAGGAATGAAACACGAATTTTTTCAATCGCTTCTTAAAGCATGCCAAGGACAAGGCGGGTCTAACATTGCTTTGTAACTGATTCCAGAATCTCACTGTATGGACAGTAAAGGACGATGTAAAAAAAAGAAGAACGGTGTACTGGAAAGGCCAATAAACAATATCTGTTTGAGAGATGAGGCTGATAGTCCACATTCTAGGAATACTGCAGAAAAAGTGATCAAGAATCCTCAGTAAGAAGAAGATTTAATGAATACTTCCTAGTTATAAACTTGGTTCTATTTTTTGTATTATTTGAAAATACTTAAGAATCTTACTTGACTTAGAGATAGTGAAATATTGTTATTTAACTATCCAAAACTTGATAAAGGCAAATACTTCCCTGCCTAGTTACAAAACACTTGACTTCCGTGGCCGAGAGGACATCAAATGATTTTTAGCCCACACATAATCTCCTGCCACGCTCTTAAATATCCTCAAATAATGAATTCGAATATATTTAAGGGTCATCATCTTGTCGTGTAGGTCATGACTGAACATCGTGACTCTCATGATAGCCTCTGACAACTCCTCTCCATCCATCCCTGTACTCTGCGTCTCGAACGGCAGTTGTTAAGAGTAGTTCAGTTGTGTCTCTCACTTGCTCAGTCCAACGCATTGGGACTCTTTCTCTTGTGCGTCATCTTTCCACGCCTCTATTAACCACAAATCTCTCCAATCTATCTCCTTGGCCACGAGCAATTTGCCCAAAAAGTCGAATGCCCATTGTCGACAATCTGTCGGTAATTCTCAGTTTTTCGAAAATGGAGGGTACCATGCGAATAAATTAACCCCTAAATAGAAATAGAGTGATGTTATGTATATGATATGTCTGTTTCTGTTAATATGTTAACTCCCAGTGATCCTCTCATAGTTTTAATGCTCTTCCAGGGGGACGGGTGCCAGCAGATTTTGCATGCATTGCCATGAGATATATACTTATGGTATTTATTCTTTTTATTTTATTTTACCAGTAAATGTTCATGTATACGATTTAAAAACACTTTATAAATGTATAGCAACTTCAATGCACAAAACAACGCTTTCTTAAAACGGCCCTGACCCGAGTGTAATTAAGGTCAACAACAAATAATCAGAAGATCCCACAACGAAACAGAGTTTTTTTTTTAAAAACCCTCGTTGGAACAATACCCTTAGGTTGGGTTTTCGTTGTTTTTCTTTCGTTTGTTATGTCTTTTATTTATTTGAAAAATATCGGAGCAAAAAAAACGAATTCGCGAGGGTGCAATTAGTTTAATTAGGGTTTTTGTAACGTAAAAGCAACAACATAATTCTGCGGTGTTGTTGTATGCAAATTTCAGACAAAATAAAAAGAAGCTTCCTTTTAGGGGTTGACTTAAGGGGTAAGTGATTAAAATCATACCCTGCTTTTATCTCATGGGAGAGTGCGATGGGGTTAAAATTCAAAGGTCATAATGAGTTTGTTTCAAAAGTCTTTCTTCAATTTAACCAGTTAAAAGTACTTTTTAATCAATTAATTTAAATTGAAGAGTATTCTTAATCGTTTCAGCATATCTCAAAATGCTTCTTTTGAGTTTTCGATGTTTGACTCCTCCAACACTGTTATAAGCATCATTATCATTATATCATTTCCACATTTATTTGGAGTCTTTGAGACGAGTCAGCTCTCTCTATCGTGTTCTGTCAAACGCGATTTCCGAAGCCAGTTTCAAATTACTTGTGTATTTGTTGATGCGGTCATTCAACGACCTCTTTTTATATTTTCAGAAACTTGCATTCCAAGTGTCTATTTTCCCACATATTTAGCTGGTTTTGTTTCTACATTTCCATACCACTGAAGCTTAGCCCTTCTCAACTTCAATAAAATCAGAACAACTTTCAGTGTAACTCTCGCATACTAAGTCCTTATTTTATCCTTCTTGGTCACTCCGGAAATCTATCACAGCATACGCAATTCGCTCTCCTCCGACCGTTCAGAGAAAGAATATTCAATGCGACAGGATCAGCCACTCTGAAAGCTCAATCAAGAAAAAAAGAATTATGTTTTCAGCTATCTCTACTACACCATTTAGACTAATCTAGTCCTTGATGTTTCGAAACTATGACACATTTATCTTCCAACATCTTTTCAATTCTGAATGTTCCCTTTTTTCTTGCTCGTTTTTAGAATCTCCATTACCATGATCGTCAACCACACATCTCTAGCACAAGAGATCACTTGCCTGATGTAGCGTCTCTTGAAATAAGCACACTACTGTTTTTTGCGCCTGGTCATATAATTGGATGGGTGCTCGGCCTATATTTATATTGTTACTCATACTTCCCGACGAATTAACCCCCAAAGGCTTTTGTCACCCCCCTACGATACGTGTCTAAAGTACTGTAAGATCCTTCATGCACACAGCACAAAATCAGTCTTAACACTAAGTTCTTAAGTAATTGGTAAATTGATTATTTTGACCATAAATGGAATGCGCAAGAGCCTCCTCCAACACCCCATCTCAAGGAGATGGGGTGTTGGAGGAGGCTCCCCATTTCCCCATTTCCTCAGTGAGATACAGGCAAAAGCCTAGTTTACTGGGGATACGACAAATGAAAGGCAACAAACCCAGATCCATTAAAATTATATGTCCAAATCAAATTACCTGTTGTTTTTTTCTCAAATTGTGTATATTTCTTGTCATGTGTAATAAAAAAAAAAAAAAAAAAAAAAAAAGTGTATATTTTTTTATTGCATTTCTTAAGTGCACAATACGGAGGAAACGAGGATTAGGACTAATCAGATCTTGCTTTTACTGAGAATTCCTCGATTGCTCGATATCACTTCCATACAAAACATGCCTAAAATATGATAATTAGTGAATGGTTAATATTTATTAACACCTTTCATTTATTTTTGCTTTTAAATGTTTATTTTTATAAATATTTTATTTAAACGGTTCTACGGTTTCGATACAAAAAAATAAAGAAAAAAATTCTACATTGATATATACGAGTATGTTAAAGTGTTATAAAATTTAAAACAAACTAGTATTCAATAAACTCAGCATAGTAACAATGCAAACATTTTTAGTATTAAGACTTGACTCTTATGTGTAAAATAAATACCCTGTTGGCTAGGCAGAGAGGATAGAGCGCCAGATGTTCCTATCTCGACACACATCCTCAACCCCTTTTATATCCATGCACCTTCTCTTCCAACTCCTACGATTGCCCTGACTTTCTACGTTTTCTTCATTCAAAATATCATTTACTTCATCCAACCATACATTGGTCTTTCTCTCACACACTTTCCACTCACGTTTGCACTATATATATTTTTTTGTTAATCTTTCTTCATTCATTTTTTCCTTATTCATAAATCACCTAAGCGTTCCATTCTTCATCTTACTTAACACATTGACCGCCTTGTCAGTCACGGGTGACTGACACTGGAATACTCCAATGGGGCGGGGCTATGTCTGTCACCAGTGGCTGACACTGAGTACCTACTTTAACTTGCCATTCAGTGCTGTCAGTTACGAGTTCTGTGTTAAACGTTACTGGGATTGCTTGACGCGGCCCTTCCGCATGTTACCGCAACTTGGCCTCAGAGTTATGACAAAACTTGTTGGCAGAGAACGTGTTAACACATCAGCCTTAATTTCACATTTATTCCTAATCACTTCATTTCATCTTCTGTCATATATTGTCACCCTATGTATTCTTATCGATACACGCATTTTTACGACACTTACGTATGTAGTCTGTATGTATGTACTGTATGTAGTCAAAATTACATTCAAGCCCATTCAATGCTTATGTTGGTTAGTTTTGTTACGCGAAAATTGAACAAATTATTTGTGATTACTTTAGGAAAAATATTTTTCCCGAGTCGCCTACGAAGATGAGTTCAGAACATGAGAAGATGAGTTCATTACGGGCTATTGAAATAGTTGAAATAATGTTGTGAGGTTGAATGACTGTAATAATTTATTCGATTCTCGTTGGTGCCGTATGTTTTTAATGGAGTTCCAACCTAGTTATTTTTATTGTGATTTCCGACTCGTTTTTAAGGCAGAGCACAATTTTAACGATCAATTAAAACTAAAACTTAATTGTCAGTTTCAAAATGTATCATATATAAACTAAAAATAATAACATTTTATTTATTACTTCATTACAAAAATGCTTATTTCCAGGTGGCCATCTCTTCCAATCAACAAAACAGAAGTAAATAAAGCAAGTTACATGGTATTAAAAAAATATTCAAATGATTTATGAAATTTATGGGCATATATATATATCAAGGTAAAGTGTGCTTTCATCAATAAAAGGAAAAGGAAGGGATGATGGACGGGAGAGGGAAAAAACCAGGTATGAAACACGTTACGTTACTGACTAAAAATTAGGATTTTTTTTCTTAAAGCATACCAAGGACGGAGCGAGTCTAACATAGATTTATAACTGGTTCCAGAGTCTCGCTGCATGGACAGTAAAGGACTACAAAAAAAAGAAGAATGGTGAACTTGGAAGGCCAATAGACAACCTCTGTTTAAGTGCAGCGCAAGTCTATGATCGGAAAGATGATGAAAATTTTCGGCAAGATAAGAGGGGGCGGTGGGATAGTTAAGGATATTATACAATGGAAATTATGTCGATTTGTCGTCTATTTCTCATGATCAACGAGTTTAGTTTGTGTCCTAGTTGAATATAAGAGAAACAAATAAATTTACTAAGTTCTCTTTTGTATTATAATAAATGTATAATTTTTTTTTCCGTTTTCTTTCTATAACAATTCATATTAAAGTTTTGATAGTGAAAATATAACCATTTCTTGTCATCAAAAAAATAAGACACAAAGATACAAAATATTTTTAAAAAGTTCACGCATCCCTTTTTTTATTCGTTTGGTATTAAACTTATCCGATTAGACAATGTGGACACGTTTAACATATCCGAATAGACAATGTGGGCACGTCAAACATATCCGAATAGACAATGTGGACACGTTAAACATATCCGAATAGACAATGTGGACACGTTAAACATATCCGAATAGACAATGTGGACACGTTAAACATATCCGAATAGACAATGTGGACACGTTAAACATATTATCCGAAAAGACAATGTGGGCACGTTACACATATCCAAGTAGACAATGTGGGCACGTTAAACTAATAGTATAGGCACGCAACCCTCATTAGAAATACTACTACACGTATACAGTTACAAAACTAACACACGTCAAGCGCGTGTGAGTTTTTTCAATGAACGAACTATTTAACCAGACTAGGACCGTTTTTATTTTTTAGTTGCCATTGGAATCGAACTCGAATCTCCAGAGTGGAAAACAAGTGTTTTTTTTACTATGCTAGGCTGTAACGGTTGTAAAATCTCAAAACTCTTAAGTACAACTCTTCAATGGGGTCGTATAGTTTGCAAAACTATTTAATAAGCAGATGGTGCTATATCATATAGTGAAGCTTCGTTATATCGCAACTCAAGAACTTACATTCATTGAAAAGATGTTGCATGATGTAGGAGCACATGAAACAACACAAATAAAGCAGAGTCATTCTATCAATCCCCACTTATAAAGAATAAAGCCAAGTCCTTCTATCAATCCCCACTTATGAAGAATTTATGAACAACTCCAACATTATGTCCTTTAGTAAACTACGCGAAGACTTCTCTAATCAATAAGTTTCGACTCTCGCTTTAAGAAATCGTGTTACACTTCTTCATGTTATTGTTTGCAATATTTTCCTAAATATGTAGTCATAAAATAGTTATTTCTCACCATCACACTATATCCCTTTAGTGGTAGGCAATAAGAATAAATCTCCACTTCACTTTACCTGACGCACATATTTCGATTATGCCATATCCGTACACCTCACCATGCATACTCTCCTTTTTATCTTAAAGACTTCAGTATTTTCTCTTTCAGAACTGTATTCCTTTGATGTTAACACGTTTTTTAGATCTTCTAAACATTCGTTCCTTGTAAAATATACTATTTGTAAAGATTATTTAAGTAAATCTTTAATAATTCATTCTTTCTACATGGGCAAACCATCTTTAAGCTACTGTCTTCATCTTATGTACAGTATGTTCTTCCAATCCAATCCAATATTTATAACTGTTCTGATTATTTATTTCTACATTCAATTTACGACATCCGTGACCTAGTCTCCCAGCCCGGAGATTGCGGTTTCGAATCCCACTGGAACCCAGACTTAAAAAAATTGTATTCCAGTCTGGTTTTCATTTAAAGCCTCTTTACCACCTTTCTGGTTATATTCCACTTTATATAACGGTATAATCCTACCGGTTTCAAGGTGTTCACCTCATCACCAGGGGAAAACAAACAAGACTATTTTGGTGCTCCCCTGATGATGAGGTGAAAACTTTGAAACCGGTAGGGTTATACAGTCCTAACATAACATTTAACATTTGCCTTACTGTGCTAAACCATTCCGCCAGCCACGGTGCTGGACACTAAGCGTCCAGTGAAAAATGTATGTTTTAAATTAAAATTATGCCAAATCTGCTAGGTTATTTTTTGTAATTAGCTATAAAAATCATTTTACGAGTATTATGTATTAAAACGTCGAACAATCAAATAAAATATAAGTCCTAGTCACTCGCTATCCATCACAGGGTGGCAAGTGTTAATAAAAGACTGCATCACATTAAGCCTGCCGATTGTCGTACAATATTGATATCCTGGCTATAGGATCTTTGAATTTAACATGTCAAAACCGTGTGCTTACTGGAGAACAAAAGTTTATAGACAATAAACAAATATCATATACGAGTACATATGACTTTAATCCGGTGGACAATAATCATACTTGATCACGACATGCCTGTCATACCAACTAGACTACAGAGATCATAATGTAGTAAGAAAAAAATAATAAACTTTGAAATACCATTCGCGGTCTTTTTTTTTCATTTCGCTTGATAAAAGATACTAAAATAGCGAAATTCTGACAAAGAAGAATATGTTAATAAAATAAAAGCACGGATATAAAGGAATGTATCGTGTTACAAAGCACATTTTTAGTTGAGAGCTTCCAGGAAGAAGAGGCCTACGCAGGATGTATTTGTTTAACAATTTTAAGATATTTTTACATAAAAAAAAATATGCATGGAAAATTTCTAACGTTGGAATCCTTTGTAGTAAATTTACGCTAGGTATATCTTCTTAATTCACGGAGATGTCAAAAAGTATTGAAAAAAAAATTTTTTTAAAACAATTATGAAAATCAAAATAAAACACTTTGATAGTTCTATATTCATTATTTATTTACTCTTTGACAGTGTTTCGCTATACAACGACCTTGTCAAACTATGAATGAAGCTTAGCTTCTTGAATATATAAAACCCACAAATGTTTACATAATATGTTAATTTGGGTCATAGTAAAAGTATTTTAAAACATATCATTTAAATTAGAAATAATCCCTTAACAATTTGCTTCTAAACATATTAAACATTTCATTAAAATAGGTTCAAGTGTGTTTGCAATGACCATCCTTTACATTTTTAAGAAAGTTTCTAGCTTGAAACTCCTTAACAATCAATCTTCAATATTTTTATCTTAATTGTAATTTAAGAATTTAAATATAACTGTACTTATACACTCGTATATTGACACCACCTCCCGGTAGTAAAATGTCTTTATGGTACTACTACCATGACTGGATGAAGGTATTCAAGGGGCTCAGGATGACAATGACAACTCAACAAAATGATTTTACAATTTATTTTCAATGTTAAGGCGATCCAGTAAGCTGGTTGCGGTTCAGGTAGGTAAGCCGCGTTGGCCTGAGAAGGGCACTAAGATGGCTCTTGGTGGGTGACAATACTGATTCGGGCAGGATGGTAGGTCAGCCCTAGCGGACGGCAATGCTGGTCCAAGCGCGACGATGGAGCGGCTCTCGGTAGGCGGCAATGCTGGTCTAGGCAGGACGACAGAGTGGCTCTAGCAAGCGAAAATGCTGGACCAGACAGAACAGCAGGGTAGCTCTTGGTAGGTGGCAATACGGATCCAGGCAGGATGACAGGGCAGCTGTAGCAGGTGGCAATGCTAGTCCAAGCAAGATGGCAGGGCAGTTCTAGCAAGCGGCATCGCTGGTGTAGGCAGGACGAAGATAGCTGCGGAAGTCAACCCCGGGAAAAAGCTGGAGAGCTACAATAATAAAACGTTAAATACTTATATAAACGTGATGAGAGAAGATAAATAATATTATATATAAATATACATAAATTTATGAATGTGTTGTCACACACAGGAAATATGTACGTTCGAGTGAAAAATTAATGAAGAAGGGATGAAGGCGAGTAAAATATAAAATGTGACGTACGTAAAGGGAAAGGCGTGTGTGACTTTTTAAAAAATATAAATACATGTATGTTGGATAATATGGGAAGTATACTATATATGATAAAGGTGTTTAAGGAGGAAGACTGTCTGCCTGTGGATGTGTCGGGGAAATAGTTTTTAGAATCGTTTTCAGACGGGGGTGCCTAAATTTACGGTTCGCGTTGTAGTTTACAGTTATTTGATGACGGGGTTAGGATGTTTCGGGAGTGAACTGTAAAACCTTTCGGTTAGAGCGTACATGTGTTCGGGGATCGTTTGAAGAGCGATATATGCGTGGAGTCGAGCGTTGCGTACTATGTAGGGGACGTCTAAGATCGTGCGATGGGCTTTATTTTGAACAGATTGAATGTGTTTATTATGGTTTTCGGCGTGTATCCCCACACCGAAAGGGCTTTTGTTAATTGTGATCTGATAATAGTTTCGTAGAGATAGATTTTAGTACGGCGATTTAATTTACTGTATTTAATGAGCATCGAGACAAGCTGGGCGGCACACTCTTCCCCTCCAGGGTGAAATGGCTGGAGCAGTCAAATGCGGATCCTTGGTGAAGTGAAGACCAGTCTTGTAGGTAAGTGGACCTTTCAGTAAGGCAGTCAGGTGGATAATCGAATGCCTGCTGATACACTGTTGATCATTTGTGTTCGTAAGGCATTCGATTCTCATAATTGAACACCTTATTCCTTCATCGTATAATGTGAAACGGGCGTGGGATATTTTGGGTTATGGAGAAAACAATGGTATTACAAAAGAAAAGATCGTTTTATACATATATCAATGGTATAAAATACAAACAGAATGCCTGCTGATTGGGGTCCACCGTTTTTATAGCGAGAACAATATATTATTGGACATCGTGAGTGGTCTACTTACCGTTTCAAGCATTTGCCTGACTCATTTTTACCATCCCTTTTCCGTTACGATGGCGACTAGAATCGGCGCTGGTATTTTCCGTAGTAAGGGCTAGGCTAGGGGTATTTGCAGCACATTCATCGGATCTCATCCGGGTTTATGGAAAATATCAGTAAACGTTTTAACTTAATTTAATTTCCCTTCTCATTTCCAGTTAAGACTGCGTCCCATCAAGAACCACTTATTTTTATCTTTGGCTATCTTACTACATGAAACTTTCATTAAACACGGTTTAGCCTTTTGGGTTAATTAATATCCATGTGCCAATCTCTTCCAACCTGTAAGAAAGATGTTAGCGAGGCCTTAAATAAAAGCCAGATTGAAGCCCTTTTAAAAAAAATTGAAAACCAACAGGAATCGAACGAACAACTGGCGGGCTGGAAACTAGCCGTCTTACCAACTACGGTACGGAAGAAATATTGTATATTTTATTTGGATCTTACTTTTCTTCTACTTAGTCCAATCTTAGTTACATCTCACAATCAGTACAACACCTTGTTCCAAATATGTGGAAGCCTAGGTGTTACAGACATCAACAGCAAAATGGAGGAGAGGCGATTGAGATGGTATGGCCACGTTGAACGCAGAGCACCCAATCACATTGTGAACCAGGCAATCTCCATGGATCTGCCTCGAATAACAACCAGAGGAAGACCAAAGAATTCATAAGTGGTGCAAAAAGACAACCTGATGCAGAGGCACGGCCTGGGGGACGTAGTCCGGGACAGAAGAGCATACAACCTGAGGACAAGGAGAGCTGACCCCAACAGTCTTCACAGACAATGAGTTGGGATGGAGCCAAGGAGAAAAAGACCTTGTTCCAAATATATTAACGGCCAGTTTTGCGAGATCTAACCACTAGAAATGATTTACTTTGAAATTTTGTCGTTAAACCTTTACATATAGAAACAATTATAAAACTTAACAACACATCTTACAAAAAAAACCAATGATTCAGGATACATATATCTTGAAAAAAATGACGTATGAACGTATCAATATAGGTGACTATATGAACGTATCAATATAGGTAATTTTAAATCAAGAAAAAAAATAACAAGTTTTTTTTTAATGCTCATGTTTCGTGATATCAATGTAATAAGTGTATATGGAAATTATTTGTGAAAAATGATATTGGCCAAATAATCGCCTCGACTCTTGTTACAGAAGATGACTCTTTGAGCAAAAAATTTAATAACGGATTAAATTAAATGGGTACGTATATCTTCAATGACTCGAGTAATATTGGATTTAAGGTCATCGATGGTTTTTGGATTATTGGCGTACCCATGAGATTTAACATAACTCTAGAGAAAAAAATCTAAAGGGCTTAAATCACACAATCGTGGTGGTCAATTCACATTTACACGACGAGGAATTACACGGTCGGAGAACTTTTCCTGCAATAAAGTCATTGTTTCATCAGCAGAATGACAAGTAGGTCCCACTTTGCTAAAACTACACATTAACTAAGTTCAAATAATTAAATTTATGCCAAAACAAGTTTGAATCATATCACGATATCGATTTCTATTAACCGAAGGTATTATTTCATAGGGTGCGCAACAAGAACTGCAATTTTGAATGGGCTGCCATTTTTCAGCTGTCAAAAGTTGAATATTTATAATAAACATACGTCATCTACATAACCTATTAATTAATCATACTTGATTATAGAACTTAATTTATATTTTAGAAAAGAAAAATCAAGTACTGTAAGTCAAATTCGACGATATAAGATTTGATGAGAAAAAAATTAATGTATCATAGGGGCAGAGAAAATACAAAATTATAGGGCAACTTACAAAAAGAATTACAATAAATAAAATGAAATAATCAGTCTTCAAGTCAAGACTTATGTTAATGAAATTCTGGAGAATTAATATTAATGAAATTCTGGAGAAATCCACTCCTGAACTCAATAATATGTATATGTATAAAAATTTACCACCAAACCTTAATCCTAAGTAAATCTTTCGCGACTCATCTCAATGTGGCCCAGCAATCTAAATATTACTTTCGTGACTCATCTCAATGTGGCCCAACAATCTAAAGATTACTTTCGCGACTCATCTCAATGTGGCCCAACAATCTAAAGATTACTTTCGCGACTCATCTCAATGTGGCCCAACAATCTAAAGATTACTTTCGCGACTCATCTCAATGTGGCCCAACAATCTAAATATTACTTTCGTGACTCATCTCAATGTGGCCCAACAATCTAAAGATTACTTTCGCGACTCATCTCAATGTGGCCCAACAATCTAAAGATTACTTTCGCGACTCATCTCAATATGGCCCAACAATCTAAAGATTACTTTCGAAACTCATCTCAATGTGGCCCAACAATCTAAAGATTACTTTCGCGACTCATCTCAATGTGGCCCAACACTCTAAAAATTACTTTCGCGACTCATCTCAATGTGGCCTAACAATCTAAAGATTACTTTCGCGACTCATCTCAATATGGCCCAACAATCTAAAGATTACTTTCGCAACTCATCTCAATGTGGCCCAACAATCTAAAGATTACTTTCGCGACTCATCTCAATGTGGTCCAACAATCTAAATATTACTTTCGCGACTCATCTCAATGTGGCCCAACAATCTAAAGATTACTTTCGCGACTCATCTCAATGTGGCCCAACAATCTAAATATTACTTTCGTGACTCATCTCAATGTGGCCCAACAATCTAAAGATTACTTTCGCGACTCATCTCAATATGGCCCAACAATCTAAAGATAACTTTCGCGACTCATTTTAATGTGGCCCAACAATCTAAAGATTACTTTCGCGACTCATCTCAATGTGGCCCAACAATCTAAAGATTACTTTCGCGACTCATCTCAATGTGGCCCAACAATCTAAAGATTACTTTCGCGACTCATCTCAATGTAGCCCAACAATCTAAATATTACTTTCGTGACTCATCTCAATGTGGCCCAACAATCTAATGATTACTTTCGCGACTCATCTCAATGTGGCCCAACAATCTAAAGATTACTTTCGCGACTCATCTCAATATGGCCCAACAATCTAAAGATTACTTTCGCAACTCATTTCAATGTGGCCTAACAATCGAAAGATTACTTTTTTAATATGTTAAACTGTTCCCACCAAACAATTATTCTCCAATTTATCTTAAATATTCTTATTAAAACTTTTTGATATACCCTCACTTTAAGGGACGGAGACGTTTAGTTTTAGTTTTTATTAAGTTTTATCTTGAAGCAACAATTTACGTCGGAATATTTTTTATCGTCTACTTTCACAAATTTTTGGGTTCAACTTGATGACAAAGTATAATGAAATTCATGGAAGTTTGTTTTATTTTTGTCACTTTTTTCTTCTCTACCTCAGTCCTTTTCTCTTCCTTTGTTACAATTATAATGAACAGCTAAATAAAAAGAAAATGGTTACATAAAAAAATAAGTTTTTTTTCTAAATAAGAGTATCCAATATAAAATGGGCATAAATTGAGTATATTATATTGAATTACACTTCCTTTGAATAAAAAATAGCCTGGAGGATTTATTTCCATGTAGTAATATCCTTCAACCAACCATAATGTTAAATGTATGAATATAAATAAATATGGGTGTATTGATAGCAACATTGTACATATGTATGACACATAATATACTCGTATTTGATTACACTCCAAAAACACATAAAAGAAACAAAATACATTAAAGACAGAAGATACCAATAGGTCTGGGCTCATCTAATAACATCCCTACGGCCAAGATACACCCCACCAATATAGGGCGAGCCCAGCCGCGAGGACACCAGATGTTTTTCAGCCCACACCCTGGCACATATAGAATAAGAAAAAAACCAGAAAATTAGTAAATGGCAGAAAAAAAAGTAAATCCACAAATACCACCTCAGATTAACTCTAACAAATAAATAAAGGTTCCTTGACAGCAACATAATGTGTATATATGTTATAAAAAATTCATTCCGAGATCACACACATAACATATCTCAAAATAAACTGCAGAAAATACATTTAAGAGAGAAGACATTTAAAGGTCCGGGCTCATCCCACAACATTCTCCCGGCCGAGATACACCCCACTAATGTAGGGCGAGCCCGACCGCAGGGGCATCGAGGGGCTTTCAGCCCACACCCTTGAACATATAGACTAAAAACAAAACAAAAAACTAATTTAGGGCAGAAAACAAAATAAAAAGTAAACCCACAGGTTAACTGTCAACAGCAACGAAAAAAAGAGAAAAGCCTCAAGTAGTCAAAATTGAATAAAAATAAAATGACTCACTAACCACTAACATTTTACAGCATATCTGAAGATAAAACTATTCACCCGCTCTTTCAAGGTCAGAGGCAACTCATTCAAGCATTTGCTGGCTGAGTTTGAGAAGGATCCGTCGAATGGTGTTGGATTATGGTTTGGGATCAGTAAAAGAGTTTATCTGCTTCTAGTTTCGTAGCCGTAAAAATATCTAGCCCGATTCGGTTTTTCGAAGAGATACGAGTATAGTGGCATTTTTGTACTGGTAATTATATGCATGAGTACGCTTAAGTGAAGAAACCGTCTCTGTTCCATGTCAATAATTTTAAAAGCTCTCAAAAAAGGGGAGATGCGTCCTCCGGAGAAAAAGATGAAACGATGCTAACAACAAGCATTTTGTAATCTTTGCAATTTTTATTCAGTTTTCTTTAAAAGGCACGGTCCATAGATGCAATCACCATACTCGACTATTGGGATAATGAGCGCGTTGGTTATTCTTCCCATAACCCGTGACGAGTATAATACAAGGCACAATATAAAGTGGGTAATCAGGTTACTTGACGTTGGTGCTACACGAGATGAATATGTACGCCAATTTGTGATGGGATATCCTTTTGCATAATATAGGGCAAGGGGCTTGACCACTTGCAGCTTGAAGCTTCAGTACTTGCAGAATCTGCTGCTGTTTGCTCCCATTTATGCTGAACGTTAATGTTTTAAGCGTCACATTCTGTATGTTTTCATACCAAAGATAACCGTTTATCCTCCTGTCCTCCGGCAACTCGCCAAAGAGAACGTTTCTTGGGAGTCTGTATCCAAGTATGCGAGACATGTGTCCAAACTAACGCAGGCGTACACGTGACATCAAAATATCGATAATACTACAGTTTACTCTTCTCGAATCTTCATAATTTGATACTCTGATAAATAAGCATTAAGTTATAGCTAGACTAGAACCCTTTTAAGTTATAGCTAGACTAGAACCCCCGGGTTGAAATATAAGCATCTTACTGAACGAGATCGTATTTTATTAGTTAATTAGACATTCCGTGCCATTGTTCCAATGACATTTTAAAGGAAATGAGGGAGAAATATAAAAAAAAACAGTAATAACAAACTAAACATTTAATAAATTTTACTTACTTATTACGTTTTTTTTCAGTGAATTCCGATATGTGACTGTGAATAAGTGGGGAATTAAGTGCAAGTAGACTGGGAATGTTAAAGAGGTGAGGACATTTACAATAGTTAAGATCATGTGGGGCGTGTAAAGGATACTCAAAGAAAACAAAACCGTCGAATATTATAAAGTGGCATTTATGTAAAACCATTTAATACAACAGCGTCATGGTTTTGAATCATGAAATAAGAGATAACTGCTTTGTTTGGAGCATACAAGATGCTTGTTGTATTGTCACTAAAATCTTTGTGTTAGACTTGTTTACTATGAATGAAAATATCAAAATACTTCTTAGACATTTGGTTAAAACAGCTGTTTCCAAACATTTTCGTTTACGACACCCTTAATGTGTTAAGAGGGTATTCCTTTATGACGGAAGGTAGAAGAAAATACGGGGGGCATCGCAAAATATATAAGAGAGTATTGTATGAGACGTTTAAAATTATTATACTCAACACAACTGGGAACAAAGTGCAGCATATAGAACCAAACCATGTAAAATTGTCGCTAGTTATCAAGAATCAAATGGAGAAAGAAGACGCAGACAAGCTGCAAGTATTGAAGCTCCTTGCCCTATAATACTATATTACAGGATACCTATCACGAATTGGTTTATAAAGAGATCTCCGGTGGCACCAGCGTCAAGCACTCTAATCTTCTACCTAAAATTGTGCCTTTTATTATATTGGTCAAGGGTTGTAAGCAATCATTAATTCAGTTTGTAAAAATGTATTTACGGTGCCCTAAAAAAACTAGGAATCAAACAAAACACAGATGTCCTCATTTTTTTTTTCATGTGAAATTTTTAGTGACATTTGGTTTTTATTACAGCTGCCGCAGAAAGCCCAGCTTTGCAGAAGTAAGTCGTTGTAAACGGAACTAAGATTCGTCAAGTTTTAACACTCAGCAATTTTCATTAATCCTTTACTGATATCCTAAAGTTAACCTGTTCTACTCTGATAACTTTCGTTTGTATTGTACTGTACAGCTCAGACAGACATTCTTCCTTTACTGACAAAAAATTACATGGAGATTGAGGCTTGAATGGATAATGAGTAACAATAATAAACTTCTCCATATCATTGAAAAAAATTTTTGAAAGATATTTTGTAGTGTGAAATAAATAAAAATTATAAAGCTTTTGATGTAAATTTAACATGTATTTAAAGACAATGTTATAGAAAATGAATTTAAGAAGCTATCAAAATACCTGAGCTTATCTTATAACATCACCCCATTTGATATACACCTTCACCAATAGAGTGCGATCCCGGTCGCGAAGAAATCATATGTTTTTCAACTCACACCATGAAACACGTAAATTTTAATTGAAAAAATAATAAATATGTAGTTAAAACAATTATAAACTCAAAATACAATTATTAAAAATAAAAAAAGCATACACATATATGCAAAAACCCAAATCACTGCAGAGTAAAGAGAGAAAATATAATAAAAGAGTCCAAATTTTAACAAAACAGAGAAAAACTCGAAGACATTTTTAACTGAAAGTTTTAAAATTACGCGAGTGGTTGAAGCTCAGATCTGTTGGACTAACACTAACTGTTAGCTACGAGTATGCGTGTTTATATGAGTCTCGTTATAAGTCAGTCGTCGATATGTAAAATAAAATAAATGAATACAAAATAGCGTAAAACCCACCCCCTTTTTCTCTTGAAACAGAATGGACAGTTTACCAAATGTTTATATCTCGACACAAAGCCTTTCAATCTTCAACATCCATAAACTTTCTCATACAACTCTATTTGTCTGATTTTCTACGTTTCCTTTATTCAAACTACCATTCACTTGATCCAACTTTACATACCTTGGTGTTCTTCTTCCACGCTTTTTATTCACATTTGCGTTATATACTTGTTCTGTTAGTCTTTCTTCATCCATTTGTTCTACATGTACAAACCATCTCAAAGTGCTCTTCTTCATCTTATTTATTGAGCACTTTTATTGCAAATACAATCTGGCGGGATTATTGCCAGACGGCAATATCTTCCAACCAACCAGAAAAAGTAAATGAAGCAAGTTACATGGTCTCAAAAAACATTCAAATGACTACCAATCCCCACGAAATCCATAAACACATACGTGAGCATACGCCCACAAACCCCGCAAAGACGGACACTCACCCGAACATTCCTTTTTATATAAAGTGAGATATCATCAATCAAAGGAAAAGGAAAGGATGCCGGAGAGGAAAGAAAAAAAATCAGGAATGAAACACGCTATATTACTGACTAGAAATTAAGAGTTTTTTCAGTCGCTTCTTAAAGCATGCCAAGGACGGAGCGAGTCTTACATTGGTTTGTAACTGATTCCGGAGTCTCACTGCATGGACAGTAATCATCCCACTGTATGGGCAGTAATCATCTCTCTGGATGGACAGTAATCATCTCACTGCATGGGCAGTAATCATATCACTGCATGGATAGTAATCATATCACTGCATGGACAGTAATCATCTCACTGCATGGACAGTAATCATTTCACTGCATGGATAATAATCATATCACTGCATGGACAGTAATCATCTCACTGCACGGACAGTAATCATCTCACTGCATGGACAGTAATCATTTCACTGCATGGATAATAATCATATCACTGCATGGACAGTAATCATCTCACTGCATGGATAATAATCATATCACTGCATGGACAGTAATCATCTCACTGCATGGGCAGTAATCATTTCACTGCATGGATAATAATCATATCACTGCATGGACAGTAATCATCTCACTGCACGGACAGTAATCATCTCACTGCATGGACAATAATCATCTCACTGCAGGCACCTTACTCAACATATCAGCCTAAAGTTCACATTCATCACTAATCACTTCACTCTGTATTCTATAATATTCCACCGTATCACCATGACTGAATTTCACAACATTTATTCTCAGATCTTTCTCTTTACATATCTCATAATATTTACTTAAACCCTTTAATCTTTTTTCATTCTCGCTAACACAACCATGTCCTCAGCATATAGCAATATGCATAAATTCCCATTCATCATTCATTAACTCTTTGGCCTGTGTAGTTCTTTCACATGTGTATGCATGTAAATATTAAGTAGAGTAATACATGTATTTATTTAGTAAACAAATACCAACCTATAGAAGTCAATCATAAGAAACCTGCAAAAATATGTCAAACGTAAGTTGAATTTATTTTGCAAACAAACGCCCGAATGAATAATTTTATATCGATTGACAGGACCGGAAGTTATCGAGTTAAATAAGCAAGATTGGGAATAGTTTTCAAGCCCATAAAACAAAGTTTACGAGGGGTAAAATTTGAACGTAGGAAGATGGTAATCATAACATTTTATATTTCGGCTACGACAAACGAAAACATGGTGACATTTTTTGAACGGACCTTTTTTTATCAGAACGGAAGACGACCCAAAGTAGCGGAGGTTGCCTGTCCCAAAATTTGAAAAGTGGCATTCATACAACAAGGGGGGTTAGATATTTCCTTTTTTTATAAAAATAATGTTTTTTCGTAAAATTGAATTCTAAAGAAAATGTTTTTTTGTATACAACAAAGAAATTAAGTTATTTAAAAAAAATACCCATATTCAATGTTCTTCTACACAAACACGGGTCTTCTTCTTAACTTAAAACATATCCAAATAGACAATGTGGACACGTTAAACATATCCGAATAGACAATGTGGACACGTTAAACATATCCGAATAGACAATGTGGACACGTCAAACATATCCGAATAGACAATGTAGACACGTTAAACATATTATCCGAAAAGACAATGTGGATACGTTAAACATATCCAAGTAGGCGGTAGATAGATAGGCACTCAACTTTCAGTAGAAATACTATCTCACGTATACAGTTACAAAACTAACACACGTCAAGTGAATGTGAGTTTTTTCAATGAACGAACTATTTAACCAGACTAGGACCGTTTTTATTTTTTATTTTTTAGGTGCCATTGGAATCGAACTCGAATTTCCAAGGTGAAAAACAAGTGTTTTTTTGACTAGGCTACCGCGGTTGTAAAATCTCAAAACTCTTCTCCCTGGCTCCAGCCCAACTCACTGTCTGCGAAGACTGTTGGGGTCAGCTCTCCTCGTCCTCAGGTTGTATGCTCTTCTGTCCCGGACTACGTCCCCCAGGCCGTGCCTCTGCATCAGGTTATCTTTTTGCACCACCCATGAATTCTTTGGTCTTCCTCTGGTTGTTATTCGAGGAAGGTCCAACGTGCCCACACCATCTCAATCGCGTCTCCTTCATCTTGCTGTTGATGTCTGTAACACCTAGGCTTCCACGAATGCGTGAGCTTTTTATTTTGTCTGTTAGGGATACACCAACTGACCATCTTAGCATGCGCATTTCAGCAGTTTCTAGTTGCCTAGAGTAAGAGTTATACATCGTCCAGTGCGGGTCTGACAATCGTTTAGTATACTTTTCCTTTTAACTTTACTGTTATTTTCGGATCACCTAGAACTCCCATCATTGATCTAAACTTCATTCATCCCACACTATCTTTTTGCAATATTATATTTATATAAAGTTTATCCCATTTTTTCTATTCATTTAATTTTATAAGCGTGGAAGAGATAGGCCGAGGAAAACGTAACTGAACCAAATTAACAAGATTTTGAAAAAAAATAGGTAAGTGAAAAGTATACATAATAGAAGATTGCGCGCGACAACATGTGTGAATGTAGTGGAAGTTGTGTACTTGGAAAAAAGTTTGGAGATCTCTTCTCTCTGCCTACCCCACAAGCAACAAGGTGTGATGATATGTATATATGTAATTTAATTTTGCTATTATTATTTGTGAGGGCTTATTATATTTTAAATATATACTTATTAAAAACAATCTCAATTGATATGAAATGTTTTGTCAGTAACGTGGCTATTTTTTTATTGCGCCACCTCTTACGCAAACAAAATGCAATTTAGATAAAATACGCGAAAAATCCCTATAAACAAGAATGACATTAAATTTATTCTTGCCTTCTGAAACACCCAAATAAAGTTCCGAGATTATAAATAAGGACAGATCGCCACAAATTTTTTATCTGGATCAGATTATTATTAATTATGAAATCTTGATTCATTACTTTTAAAATTCAACAATACGGATCCATACAATCCATGACCCTTTTCATTCCATCAGAAATGCTACAAAACTCCATTATCACGGTCGATCAGCTGCCGGGCACTTCACGACTAGCCATACACTTATCATTACATGGTTGTATAATATTAGAAGAGCCTCAGTGTTGTAGAATCAATGGAAGGCACGCAGTTTTTGGCAATTCTTAAAATATGTTTTACTACCTCCAGTGCCTTACAAAAATCGACAAATCATCATCTAATTTATTACGTGTCAATGACTTGAGGGATGGTGGGTGCATAACCGCGCGGTGACGCATTGGACTTTCGTGCGGAAGGTAGCCGGTTCGGATCCCGCGCTGTGCTCTACTCCCTCGAATGACACAGGCATTTTTCCCACCTAGTAGGTATATAAATATCTTTGACTTTGGTCATATGTATTCTTTAAAAAAAATGGAAAAAACACGCCGATGTGCTCCGCTGAAGGGAGGCGCTTCAGTGTGCCATCGGATCCAGTACAGCGGTGTGGCTGGTAAGTTTGCTGGTGTGCAACGGCTCCCTCACTTTAAAAAAATCCACGACATAGATTCGCTCCCAACTGCATTGACGTTCGAATGGCGAGACGATCCTTGACTACGAGGTCCATTAATGATGGTGTTCAATGACCTTTATGGCTCAGTTGTTAAGACACAGGTTTTCCATAAAAGGTTTTCGGGTTTGATTCCCGATGGTACACAAAAAATAGGAATAAAAAAGTTTATCTGGTAATGATATTCATACGCATAATGTGTGGCCTCTCCACGTACTGAAGTATTTCCAACACCTACAATAGAAAACTATAAGTTTTGTTATACAATTTGTGTAGCAATCTTTTTATTCTTGCCAGAAATTTATTTAAGAGACCTTAAGTGAAAACGAAAATGTGCACTCTATAAAATTGGGTATCAACAAGAAACGATCCCGTTAGCCTCTGATTGGAAAACAGGTATCTTACAAACGAGACCACAGAGGTTATCCAATCATATACACTAAAACCTAGCGGACTTTTCGTAATGCAGCTTTGCCTTTGAACTAAAAGTTAAGATGTTTTAAGCCAAGTAAGTATGTTAGAAAAAACACATATATCTTTATTTGTTGGTTCCCATCGACGATCGCCATCTGAAGCCCCTGGGAAGTGAAACGGTCTACCCCTAGACTACCGATGTCGTTAATGAAGTGTTAAGAAAAAAGGTGAAAAAAATATATCCTGATGGAAAAGTGTAATGCTCTATATTTTATCTTTGTATGTTGAATACGAAATGATGTAATATTATGTTTAAGAGAAGTATAAATAAAAATTCCACTTTTCTCCTAATGGAAGGACAATTGAAACAAATTCAACTCTGGCATGGCATGGCAGGGCGTTCATTTAATAAAAGGCTAACGTAGCACCGCGTGCACTGACTCAAAAGACAAGAAGAAATATTCATATAATTTTTTTAAGTGAATCAGAATTTATAACGAAGTAATTACATTAAAATCTATAGTCAGTATAAAGTTTGAACCCTATTTTTTATGTGAATATAGTATGTTCCCAGTAAAGTATAGGCAAAATTCGAGTTTATTGGGGTCACGATAAATGATAAGTAACAAACCCAGATCTTATTATTTGAAAATGGTTGTAGGAACTACTGTCGTCGCTGAAATATTGTCAACATACACGGTCAACGACCGACGAAACGACCTTTGGATATGTCCAAAGGTCGCATACCAAAACATTGATATTGTTTACCCACAAATACTATTTACGATGCATTCCACAGTAGAAAGAGAACGCATCACGCTGTCTCGCCGTTTTCGCAAACAAATCGTCTACCCACAACACTAATTGCGATGTCTGCAATATTTCAATCGACCATCTCTGCACGCACAGAAGCGAGATAAAATATATATTGCGGGCGCACTCCCGCGCCCGTTCTGAAATGTATAAATACCTACTTACCGATAAATAAAGCATCATTAATCACTATTTATTATTCATTGATTCATTCACTTTCTCTTTCCGCATCGCTAATTGACGTATTTTATTTAAATACCAAACAATCAAAATCATCAGCGCGTCCTTCAAGGACATTCGCTAAATGGTCAAAAGAAGTGGCATTGTTTAGGTCTATATCGTTTTTTAAAATATTTTACATTTATTTATTTATATTAATTTATTTATTTAAAGCTCCTTTCTTCATCTTACTTAAAATATCCATTTTATTCCACGTTTTCTTCAAGATTAAAACACAGCATTGATCTTACTTTTATATAACCCAGATCCATTAAAATTGTGTGTCCAAATTAAATACCCTGTTGTTTTATTCACAAATGATGTATACTAGTTGCAACCCGTGAAATATTCACGGAAGTAAAACAAATTCTACATTTATGAAAATATATATTCATAAATGTAAAATTCGTTCATATATATCATTTATACATCGTCCCACTTTACACCAGTTCAAAAATTGTTAGCTAGGTATTTAAAATTCGTTCAGTATCACGGACCCACCGAGATTCAAATTTCGAATTACTTTCGGAGAGAATCCAAGTATTCCTATCTCGCTCTCTTGTATTCAAAATTCAATTCTCGTATTCTTTATTTGGCGACAACCGTCGTACGGGCTTTGGTCTATTTATATTATGATTTTTTGGCATGTGTAAAATAAATAAATAAATAAAATATATCGTAAGGCTATCATCTCAAAATTTTGCTGGTAAAAAAATGTCTTTATATTTTTGAAATCCAAGTCCAAGTTTCATTTTAATACGTAAAAGTGCACCGCTACATATTATTTTGTATTTTGTGTGGGCTGAAAAACATCTAGTGTCCTTTCGGCCGGGCTCGCTTTTTATTGGCGAGGTGTATCTCAGCCGGGGGGGTGTTATGACATGAGCCCAGGCCTTTTGATAGCTTCTCTCTTAAATGTATTTTCTGCAGTTCATCCTGAGACATATATCTGCAATGTCAGAATGTATTTATATATCTATGTACGAGTGCATACTACGTTGCTACCAATAAATCTATATTTATTATTTATATAAAATATTTCACTATTCTAAATAAGTTAGAATTTTTTGAAAGGATTCAAGTTTAGTTCTTACTCGAGCCTCTTGAAAAATGTTTAAGGTTGGCTGGAAGAGATTACTACATGAGAATAAACCTACTAGGTTGTACTGTATACAACGAAAGTATAATACAATTTATGATTGCCAAGATTTCAGGCGTACGGGATTTAATTCGTTGTGGATTTATAATTTTTATTTCATATTTTATTTGTCTGGTGTTAATATTTTACTAACGCTCTGTAAGCTGGTGTGATTTTTTTTATTAATATGACTATATATTAGCATAAACTATTATATTATATTATATGGCAGCAGTATAAATTATTAATAGTTTGCTTACACGAATAAGACAATCCCTGCTTGCATTGTGATAGGAGCTTCTATGGATGATTTACAGCGTAGGACACTCATAGTCATGGCCTGTGTATAAACACTGCGAGGAAGGCGCTGATGTATAGCGACTCATGTTCGGATAAGGACACCTTCCTGTGCATAAATAACATCTTTGTCAACAGAGTTGATAAATTTCAATATATTTGGGAGCTACGATTACTGGGGGTCTCGAAAATGAGCTGACTATTAAGAAATGTGTTGTTAGCGGTGCTTTTAACAATATGAAGACCATATTAAGCTCCACTGCATTTAGTCTGAAGATAAAATAATAACTGGTTGGTGCTTGTTTTCTACCTGTTGTTTTAGTATAGCTTTGAATCTTAACATTATATCAAGGTCCAAGAGAGAAAGCTTCTTATTTTTTAAAACAGATGTCTTAAAAGGATGATAGTCGTCAGGTGGTGCGATCACGTGATGAAATCGTTCATTTTCAGACGAAGCAACCTAGAGAGGGATATATCATGTAACATATTGATGATATTGCCTATAGCCGACCAACAACAGTGATGCTTTATTGCCCGCAAGGAACTTGACGAATCGAATGCTCATCCTATAACACTATACAACGATATTCCGTCGGGCTGTGGAACGATCTGAATGAAGGTGTTTTAAGGATTTGTGAATCTGAGGCTGTATGTATATAAACATTTTTTTTCTTAAATTTTTATATTATTGCATATTTACCATTTTTGTATCAATATTTTTTGCATGTGAACATAATTTCCTGTTTACGATTTTATTTTGTTAAAATTTTAGTCTAAATAGCTTTTCTTTTTTTTTACTGGCTGTGAATCTGAGATGATATGCGTATGTTTAAGTGGACTTTTATTTAACAGTTTTAATATTAGTGCATTTTATTGTCATTTTTGTATTTGTACGTTTGTGTGTTTATACGTCTGTGTGTTTGTACGGTTGTGTGTTTATACGTCTGTGTGTTTGTACGTTTGTGTGTTTAATAGAGTGGGCTGAAAAACATATGATGTCCTTGAGGTTGGGCTCGTCCTCGTACTATTGGTAAGGGTGTCTCGGATAAGAGGGTGTTGTGGGAGGAACCGGGACATTTCAGTGACTTATCTGAGGTATACGAAGGGTTGACTCGTGTGATACATACAAATAGTTAATGATATGATGAGAGTTGGTGTCAAAAGATAATCAACAATCAGTAAAAGCATTAACTCATTTTTCCATATTTGTATGTCTTTAGTAAAATACAGGCAAAAGCCTAGTTTACTTAGGACATGAAAATGAAAGGTTACAAACTTAGATCCATGTAAATTGAGTGTCCATTTAAAATTACCTGTTATTTCTTATTGTTTATCTTATTTTTCATAAATTACGTATCCATATAGTTACTTATATTAAAAAATAAATTTTAAAAATACTCTTGTAGGTACAAAAAATTACAGAACATGTTAGTAGAACTCAATAAGATTAATGTGCGAACATAATAATTTTGTTGAGTTCTACTAACATGTTCTGAGCACCAACAATACGGAAACATGACACGTGATAGACCAATACAGAGTATTTTAGACAGCGTGCTTCAAGATGTTAAAATACTGAAAGCGCAGTCAATTTGGGAGGAGAAAACAAATGATCAATCAACATGAAAAATCGTTTGGGTGACTAAAGTTATACATGACTAGTTGGTTTATCTGAGGTAGGTGGAAAAAAGTCTAACAATAAAGAGAAAAAAATTGTAATAAACTTGTCAGTCTTCAAGTTTATTTAAGGCGATAAAGAAACTCGTAAGTCTGGTGTATATTGAAAAAATGTATCATATAAATATAAGTTAAGTCAATGTTTATAGCTAATCTGCGATCATCAAGTTACTTTAAAGTGGTGAAGAAACTCGTAAGTCCGGCGTATATTAAAAAATGGTATTATATAAATCTAAGTACAGTGGATGTTTATAGTTAATCTGAGATCTTCAAATGACTTAAAGGTGATGAAGAAACCCGTTAGCCCGACTATTATGAAAAATAAAATCTATAATATAAATCTAAGTATAGTCAATGTTTACCATATAGCTGATCTAAGATCTTGAGTTGCTTTAAGGTGATGAAGAAACTCGTAAGTCCGGCGCACAGTCCCACGACCAGTTTTGAAGCAGGTACAAAAATTTGTGAAGTGGAAATAATCCCGGGTCAGCCCCGGAGCAAGCGAAGCGTGTTTGTTTTTCTTCCTTTTATTTTATTTTTTCCTTTCAATTTATTTAGTCTCGTAAAATGTACTGCAAATGGACAAATTTACGAGCGAAGATTCTTTTGTTTCCTATACAGGTCTTTAAACTTGCATACACATATACACTTTCTCTATTAAACTTGAAATGTTTTTGTAAAGGAATTGGGAGTTTCCTTTTTTGTTTTTAACCGTCTTTTATTTATTTAACGTTATAGTACGATGTACTATCTAAAGAATCCGCTAAGATAATAGTTCACAACAGTGTTTTATTATCAGTATCAAAATATGCTAGTCCACAGCAGTATTTTGGTGCCAAGTTCGAAGCATTAGAATGAAACGTGGACGTACAAAAATATTGAAAGGAGCCGAGTAAATACAGTAGAAATGCGTGCATTAAGAAGAATACAAGGAGGGACAATGTATAAAAGAATATGGAATAAAGTGATTAGGAATTAAAGTGAATCTAAGGCTAATGTGTTGAGTAAGATGAAGAACAGAACTCTGAGATGGTTTGATAGTGTAGAACGAATGAATGAAGAAAGACCAAAAAATATCTGGTGGTAGAGGAAGGCAAAGAAAGATCTGGTTGGATCAAGTGAATGCTGTTGTGAAAAAAAGAAACGAAGAAAGTAATAAAAATCGTAGGAGCTATGTGAGAAGACATATAGATGTAGAAAATAATAAGTTTATGTGCCGAGATAGGAAAATCTGACTATATTTTCTCTCTGCCTATACCGACAGAGAAATGGTGTGATGGTATGTATATACTGTCTGATAAATATATGTATATTATCTCAGATTTTGACGTCAATTAATTTTAACTACTCACAAATATTTATCCTACCGCCATGTATTTTTTGGGATAGGCAGAGAAGACAGATATACACCAATATATCCTTATACACAAATCTCGTCTCGTCCACATTCATAAGTCTCGTCATGAGCATGCTCTTCTATTTTTCATACTTTCTACCTTTCCTTCAGTTTAAATTTCTCCTACAATGTCGTTCCATTTTTTTTTCATTCTACCTATAATTTGCTCTCATTTAATGTTAGACTTATATACGAGTATTTCTATCGTAATTCATATTATCTCAAGATTCCTTTTTCCATTCTACTAACCTCCATTTCTAACCAACAGTTATACTTAATCCGATCATTCCTACATATCCGATCATTCCATTCCACTGCCGTAATCTTATGATTAGCGTACTTGCCAAACGTAACAAGTTTGATTCTTTCTATACCTGTTCCTTCATTTCAGACATATATTATCTCACAATTCCTTTCTTAATTCTACTTATAACATCAGTTCTTACCAACAGTTATTCTCTATCCGACCATTCCTTAGTATTTCCAATGCTGTGATCTTATTATAAGCGTGCTTGACTGGCATTCATTTAAGTGAAATAGGAGTGATTCTTGAAAGACTTCTTCCACGCTCTACATTCATTTAAGACATATATAACTGTCAATGTGGCTAAACAACCTCAAGATTTTCGTCTTAATTCTACCTATTATATCTTTCTCTAACCAACCGTTTTCGTTTGACGAATCATTTCTTTGTATTTTTGCCGCCATAATCTATTGATAAACGTGATTGCCTGTCATCTAGGCGTAATGGTTTTGATACTCGATATACCTCTTTCTCTCTCTCTATTAATTTCAGACATACAAAACTTTCAAAGTAGCCAAACCATCTTAAAAATCCTTTCTCAATTCTACTTACTTATCTCGAACTAACCGTTTAATATTCATCTCGAACTAATCGTTACCCTTCATTCAATTATTGTTTACTCTATGAAACATTGCAATACCAAATATATTACGCAAAACACGCATTTCTACCACATTTATTATGTTCATACCACTCCCTTTCAATGCCCAGGTTTCATTACGAAAACGAGTAATAAGGAAAAATTAAGCGCGATAAACATACGTGCGTTACGTAAAATATCCGGTATAACAATGTTCAACCTAGTAAGAAATGGTCAACAAAACGGCGCATGTTTGTTTCGAGATAGGAATTGACAAAACATTTAAACAGGATACTTCTTATTGCATTCTCTATGTCTCAAATTTGATGTCTATAAATAAATTAAAACTAAATCCAAGTGAAACAGAATAACTCCAAGGGACATCATCGCGTAGGCAACATCTTTTTAATGGTGATGTGCTATCAGTGATGAGTGTTAGTATTTTTTCAAAATATAGCATTAAATTTATCGGTGTCTTTCTTGATAGTACGCTCTCTTTCGATAAAAAAATGTGTTCTATCGTTTTTCGAACTTTAATAATATTTGAGAGTTAACATAAAATGTGTTCGTCGATGCTTATCAACAAGGGAAATTAAAATTCATTGATTAATTTATTGTACCCCATCTGGGGTATTGTAATTCTATTTATTGTGGTTTGCCTGATTCGCAAATGTTTATACCCCAGCCTGTTTTTATTGGAGCTGCTAGATATGTTATGTGGTATTGTCATATTAATGGTATTGTCATATTATCAGAAATATTGTCATATTAATCCGCTATGAAAAAATCTACACTGGTTCAACTGTTGCGAACGAATTGATTTCTAATTTTATCTCTTGAAATTCAAGTCCTTTAATGACACGTCTCCATTGTATCTTTCGAGTCTGTATTTGAGAGATGTTTCGTCGAAGAGGAGTAGAACTTTGCCTTTGATTTATTTTTCATCTAATAAATTGGTTGTTCAAAATTTATCCAAGGGGGCAGAGTATTATGATAGAGTTTTTCTATTGCTGGTCCTATGGCATGGAATGATCAACCTCTTATTTTTAGATATAAAGGTAGCTTGTGCAGTTTTAAGAAACACCAGAAGTTTAACCTTTTTGAAAGGTCTTATCAAAATGTGTGATATTATATGAACACAACTCACGTATACTATACCACATCTAAAGCTAAATGTATTACTATCACATATCGGCAGATCTGCTAAGGTTTCTTTGTAGTTTGTCATCCCTTAGTAAGCTTCCAAATATATGATAGCCACTAAAGCACCCCGTAATAACCAGACACCTACCACGATTAATATAAGTTCTCATACAATAGAACGTGTAAACACCTTCACCTACCTGGGATCCATAGTGACAAGTGTTAATGATGCATCTATCGAGATTAAACGTCGAATATTCATGGCAAATAGATGCTTCTTTGGTCTGAGAAAACACCTTATATCTCGGTTGTTATCCAGAAGGACAAAACTTACCATTTATAAGACACTGCTACGACCTGTCCTCACATATGGGTCTGAATGCTGGGTATTGAGTAAGAAGAACGAATCTTCCCTTCTAATATTTGAAAGAAAAATACTCAGAAAAATATTCGGACCCATACAGGAAAATGGATCTTGGAGAGTGAGATATAATGAGGAGTTATACAGCATATACAAAGAGCCCAACATTATAAAATACATCAAAATTGGGAGGCTACGTTGGGCGGGGCATGTAGCAAGAATGGGAGAAGAGGAAATGCCTAACAAAGTACTCTTTTCCAAGCCCCAAGGAAGACGTAGCGTGGGCAGACCAAAGCTTAGGTGGATGGATGGGGTGCAGAATGATGCAAACGTGATTGGCATCAGGGGCTGGAGGAGTGCATCCCAGGATAGGGGGGAGTGGCAACGACTGCTGGAGGAGGCCGGGGCCCACAATGGGCTGTAGTGCCATTGATGATGATGATGATAGTAAGCTTCCTGCGGTTTTCTTACCAAATATATATTTTTCTGAACATGCGGAGAAACGTCTAATCTAATACCTGCTGCCACTAGGATTGTATATTTACACTCAACTTATACATCTTTATTTCGAAATATTTTTTAATCTGTTTATAATAGTGAGTTCGAGTTAGAATGCTCCAAAGGCGAGTTTACTCTCTAAATGGCACTATTTAAATTGTCCTGTTATTAATAAAGGGTCTTTCAAATTGAGCGGTTTTTTAAATTCAATTTTTATTAATTCTTAAATAAAACACACGATTGGCTTTGATTTCAAAAAACTTTTTTAGGTCATTGAAGTATAATGTATGACATTTAAACATAAAAATCAATATCCGCCAAATGTCCACCTTTCGCAGCTCCACAGATGTTCACTTTTTTGTCAAAATTTTCGATGACATTTTGACATAATTGCGGTTCTAAATCACCAATAACGCGAATAATTTCGTCGTTCAGCTCAGTAATTGATTGGGGGTTATTCTTATAGACCTGGATTTTCACGTAACCTCAGAGAAAATAATCCAATGGTGTCAGATCCCATGATCTTGGTGGCCAATTAACATCACCGTTTCCGGAGATTACAATACATAAAATAATTCAACAATTGAACGCATTGTTGTATTGTATAAGACTCCATTTTTATAAATTTCATATATTACACTTCTCAAATGTCACAAAACCCAAGCAAGTTCGCGACACCATCTGTGTTTCATAAAAGAATTTTAAAAACCGCTCAATTTGAAAGATCCTTTATTATTATTACTTTATCGAATTCAGCGTAGTCGGTATTATATTAGCATAAAAAGAAAACTCTCAAATCGTGTTAGTTTTTCTATTAACTAAAAAGTTTTCATAAAAACTCGTTAAGTTTTCTATTCAAACGATTTCAATTATTGTAGAATTTTTAATTATGAATTTTGATGTATGTTAGCTTTGTTATATTTTTAAAACACTAAACTCTTTTTCAAAAGTAAATTGAAATAATTATTCTAAAATAATTTTTATTCTAAACTCCACTGGATATTTAAAATCAAATAAATAAAGTTTGCTGTAACGTGACTACTTGAACCAAGTTTAACAGAAAAGTAATAATCAATACTACAAATAAATAAAGTTTGCTGTAACGTGACTACTTGAACCAAGTTTAACAGAAAAGTAATAATCAATACTACAAATAAATAAAGTTTGCTGTTACTTTACTACTTGAACCAAGTTTAACAGAAAAGCAATAATCAATACTACAAATAAATAAAGTTTGCTGTAACTTGACTACTTGAACCAAGTTCAACAGAAAAGTAATAATCAATACTACAAATAAATAAAGTTTGATGTAACTTGACTACTTGAACCAAGTTTAATAGAATAGTAATAATCAATACTACAAATAAATAATGTTTGCTGTAACTTGACTACTTGAACCAAGTTTAACAGAAAATTAATAATCAATACTACAAATAAATAAAGTTTGCTGTAACTTTACTACTAGTAAGTAATAATCAATACTACTTTATTTTATTTTTCAATATAATGCAATTTCTCATAAAGTAACTTTTATAACATCAAATTTTATTTCTTATTTTTTAAACTCAAATGAGGATAATAAATGAAATCACAAATTAAATGAAATTTTTATTTATTTTACATATAAAAATATAAAAAACAAGCAACAATAAACATTAAATATAAAACAAGTCAAAAAACAATTAACAAAGTAACAAACAAATGTTGACTCAACAAAATTTATCATGGCTACTTTCACAATGGTCATTTATAAATGCAAACAAAAGATCAAAGATTTTTTTACATAAAATAATATTGTGAACACTGTGAAAATAACAGCACAATAAGAAAGATCACAGAAGAATATAATTACATTAATTAGCATGGGTTCCAATTTGAAGAAAAAGCACAAGAAATGCAATTTAAAAAAAAAAGATATAAAATTAAAAGTGAAAGGAAGAGAAGAACACAGATTAAACCACCCTCCGAAACATTGAGAAAAAATAATTATTCAGTTTCAAAAGAACTTAACACTAAACGAACATTTTTGATAAGACTTCAAGACGGAACGAAGAAAAAAAAGGAAAGAAGAGATTAATTTAGAAAGAAAAAAGTATTGATGTACTTCCAGAAAGAACAAGATTTTTTTAAAACAAACAAGTAAATAAATAAATAATTAAAGCCTACAAGGGAACATGATTATTTAGAGATTAAGCATGTTTCTTTTCTGAAGTAAGAATATATTGTTATACACGTAGATCGAAGAAATGCATACAAAAGCTTCAAGTCTAGTCCCATTATTAAATCGTTAATGTTTGGTAATTTATAATAGCCGGAATTATTAAGTCTGTAGTTACGCTTTCAAGACATGAATGGCACTCCTAATCGCTCTTTGCGACTTCAAAGTATTCATAATTTCATGTTCCACTTTTTTTTTGTACCAAGATCATTAACTTTATATATCAAGGCGTATATTTTATTACGCTATAACTGCATTCGTTACGCAAGAGAACCGTCATTTGCCATCCAGTGAAAGGGTCAGTAAATTACCGTTTGCAAAAAAAAGTTCACATTTCATCTTAATGTTACTTTCTATAACAGAATTGTCAATTTATAACGTAAGCGAGAGATTCTTGAAGATATAATGAAATGAAAGTTGACCAGAATGCCGTAATAATATGAAAGTAAACCATAAGAACGTAGTGAATGATATAACAGAACATAATGCAGAAAAAGAAACAAAGAGGTGATCCACTTTTAAATAACGTCGTAAGATGAGATGGAATCGCGTTTTATACGGTCCATTCACTTGGACCAGTTTGACCAATGAATGCTCAATAAATTGAAAGCGCTATTGGTTCTGTTTATTTGTTTAATACTGGAATTCTTGGTGTCATGCCACCTTTCACTTAGTCTTCCGATAAATTAAGAAAACTTTTTTAAAAAGAGCAATAATGATTTTCTTATTCAAATAGAAAGTAGATCCAATTTTCGCTCTTTTCACACAGAATAATTAAAGCAATGAAGAGAATAGCGAGTGGAGTGAAGTGGAAAGAAAAATAGATTTAAAAGTTGTCGTAAATTTGAAAGATAAATCCTATAGATTGGAACCTTAAGCTGTTACGTAAATATTTACAAAACAAGTCCTAATCTCCGTTAGAATTTGTTTATTCGCATTATGCAAAACATTCAGCCACTTGTAAAAACATCGAGCGAGTTGTCGGACTACAAATTATGATAATGACATTCAATAAAGCAGTGCCGATGAAACGTTTCGTGTGACTGGTCACTGTTCCGACATATCGAGCTGCGGTTAAACTTGATACTGAAGATCAAATAATATAATAATTATTTCTCTGTTGAGAAAGTCGATGGAAAGTGAAATGAAGGGCTGTCGTATCGCGTTTAATATGTACAAGAAAAGGAACTTTGCCTGGTGTTCAAACTATTCGCAAGGTTAATGGCACTACTTACGTAACTTAATGCCAACCATGGCCGCCACCTCCGTGTCCCTTGGTCTCGTGGACGATGGTCTTGACAACGGGGACTTTCACTGGGTATGGGTGAGGAACGTGAACGGTGACATGTTTCTCGACTGGGTAGGGCACGTGTTTAGCTACTGGGTATGGAACCTTCTTGATAACTGGGTAAGGAATAACTTTCTCTACTGGAATGCTGATTTCTTTAATTACTGGAACAGCGACTGGTTTGCTGACGGGAATTTGGATGGGATAAGGTTGGGGGAAAGGAACCAAGATTGGGTGAGGAATTTTGATGTGTACTGGTTTGGGAATTGCGATAGCGACTTGTTTGTAGACTGGAATAGCAACGGGGTTTGAAACTTCAACGTGTTGGCTAACAGGAATAGATTGTTGGTGGCTTACTCCTCCTTGGATCGGGGCAAAACTGGATCCAGAGTCATATCCTCCTTGATCGTAGCCAGATCCTCCTCCAGTGCTTCCATGATCGTAGCTACCACCTCCAAATCCTGATCCTCCAATGCTACCTTGTCCAAAGCTTGAGTAGTCTCCTCCTCCTCCACTGTGTCCACCTCCGTATCCTCCACCAATACCTCCGCCGATACCTCCGCCAATACCTCCGCCGATGTTACCTCCGTGGCTGTAACCACCGCCGTATCCTCCTAAACTTCCTTGGTCGTAGCTGCCACCTGAATACCCTCCAAAACCTCCATGTCCTCCTAAATCACCACCTCCGTATCCTCCTAAATCACCACCTCCATGTCCCGAACTGATAGATCCCCCGATGTCTCCTCCATGTCCAAGACCTACTGATCCAATATCACCTCCGTGCCCTGAGGAACCATATCCGGAAAATCCTTGAGAATAACCTCCTCCCTGGCCTCCATCGTGGGAGGACTGGCTGTAGCCGTATCCTCCACCAGCTCCACCAACATCTGCGTAACCGTGACTTCCATCACCAGCTGCTTGCTCTCCTTTCTCGTACTGCTGCTGAGACGCAGCTAACGCAGCTTGATAGGAGTCTTGATTGTGGAGAGCAGCCTCGCCATTGACCCTAGAGAGGACCAAAAGGCTGGCAAAAGCACCAAATACCTGGAACAAAACAAATATTTTCAAAAACGTGTTTAAAATAACATAATCATGATTATAATACAATCAAATGGTTTACGAAAACAATCGAAACGTTGTGTCATACTCAACTTTTGTTCTTTACAATATAACCATACATATTTATTTTCAAACAATCATATAATTGTTAAAAAGGCCTCATTTGAAAACAAGTCTGGAACTTTTTAAAAAAGGGGGACCAATCCCTGGATTACGAGACAGGTGTCTAACCAAATTGATTAATTTTAAAATAATAATAATAGGACAATTTGTATATTGCCGTTTAAAGAGCAGGCTGCTATACCATTAATGTTTATAATTAAAACAAATTCAAATATCTTTGACAGTATTGATGGAACACTTAACTTCCAAACCCATATAACCAATATTCCAAACAATATGGTATTAGATTCCCAATGAAGCCCAAAAACAGTTTTCTCAGAATGATTTTAAAAAAAATGAGGTTTTTATTATATTTCGTTGAAAGAAATTTGCCAAATGGAAATAAGTTGCCAGGTTGTACTGTATGAAACATAAAAATAAAATTGTATTTAAAAAATGGATGGAGGTGGTAGATACTAAATAGTTGTTTATTGAATAATTCAAATCATTATACGATATTTATTAGTTTACCTAAAAACTGTTTCAGATGAATGATAGATATATGTACAATATTGTTACACATTGTTCAATCAGAACTGAATCTAGCAATTCTTAATAAAAGTCAAAAAGATCCATTATTTACGACCTGTCGACAGCCATGGTCTGACGGTCAATATTCACGCCAAACAAGTGGATGCCTCAGGTTCAAATCTTGGTAGATTTTATTCTTAGATTATATTACATCTGAATTTATGTTTTCATTAACTCATAATCAGAATTGTATATAGTGTAATAAAGCAAAATACAAATCTACTTAAGACTGCAACAAATAAAACCAGCCGATTTTTCATTGCCATCGGAAATTTGAGTTTGATCTGTCATGAATGTGGGTTTATTAAAGCGGAAATTTTTGCTCATAATAATCCAATACACGCACAGATAGCTTCCGTCTACAGGGTGACTGATAATCATACTTGATAACGAGAGATGGCCTACCTATTAAAGAACTTCCAAAATTTAAGTTGAAATAAGGAAATCAATTTTAAATGGCAACATAAGGCTTTTACTTAACACGTAGGTTTAAAATATATTAATAAAGTCTAAAATTTTAGTTATTTGTTTGCAGCATATTTTAAGCATAGACATGCAACTGGTTCCATATACTTTTTTTATAGTATTTCATCAAATATGGTCATGACTCACCCGAAAAAATATTTGGTTGTAAATTTCTGATTTTATTAAAAAATAAAATAAAATATTCATATAAATTATGATTTATTCATGGAAATAACATAAGCTTCTTTAAGGTCAACCTTTGAGATGAAAAGCGAGCAACTCAAATTTTTGGCGATTTTTTCGGGAGTCCGTGATGAAATTATTAAAAGAAAATTAATACTTCAAATAATTAATAATTCTGCTTCGATTGCTCGGGGGGGCATAATGCATACTAATGAGGTAAAAAATATTTATTCTTTAATTTATTCGCTTCTCCTTGCAAAAAAATACAGCGTCACTCAAATATTTTTCGATAAAAAAATCTAAAAATTTATGTATTGTAATGAGACTGAAATGGTCAAGGTAAAAATTGATGTATTGTAATGAAACTGAAATGGTCAAGGTAAAAATTGATGTATTGTAATGAGACTGAAATGGTCAAGGTAAAAATTGATGTATTGTAATGAGACTGAAATGGTCAAGGTAAATATTGATTTATTGTAATGAGACTGAAATGGTCAAGGTAAAGATTGATGTATTGTAATGAGACTAAAATGGTCAAGGTAAAAAAAGTGTAATTTAAAAAAACCAACTTCATTGTCAATCGACTGTTTGAAAACTTTTCATCATGTTTTTTTTTTTAAGATTTAATGACTTTTAGAAATGACATCAACGTTTTCGAAATTAGTTCCATAAAACATATCACTCAACTTCGTTTAAAGGTTATAATCCTGATGTAATCGGTGTCAATGGTGTGTGATAGACAATTAGATACGTTATTCATTACTTGTATCCCAGTTTGAATATCCCTTTCAGACCTTTTCCCCCTGAATTTATTCAGTTAGACTTACGAGTATAGTATTTATTTTCTACCTTAACGTTTAAATTCAACATAATTTTATAGACATAAAAAAAACTAAGTATTTAAACAAAAAATTTAATCCTCTTTAACGAATATAAAATAGGAAAAGGAATGTA
Organism: Odontocerum albicorne; assembly: GCA_949825065.1. Classification (NCBI taxonomy): domain Eukaryota; kingdom Metazoa; phylum Arthropoda; class Insecta; order Trichoptera; family Odontoceridae; genus Odontocerum; species Odontocerum albicorne. The sequence goes on from OX463856.1 coordinate 23,820,228, forward strand.
TTGTTATCAAAATTACCACGGTTAATTCTAAAATGGTCGATTAAATTAACCATTGATAATGACCACCAATTGGTTAACAACATTACCATAAACGTAACGCATTATTTAACCTAGCTTTTGAATATCGTGGTTCACCATTATATATAGGTATGGTTATAATGTTAAGTAAATTTTGCAGTCACTTTTTGCACGATATTTTAATTAATTTATGGTTCAATGAAAATAAAATATTGTACATTTTAAATAAAATTATTCTAGTGCTTAGTCGGATTTTTCGAAAATTTAAACATAAATCATTTGGTAAAATGACATTTATGGTACAAATGTTTTTTTTTTTAAATAAATTGAAATAATGAATAGTTTCGTATACTTTTAATATAAAATAAATAATTCTTAAATAAAAAACGTAACCAGTTTAAAAATTTTAAATTGGGAATATCTTTTTATCAAGCTTATAACTAACAACATAAAAAAATATAAATTTAATTGAGAAAATAAACAAAATCAACGGGTTGTTTTATTCAATTATTTTTTATGTTGCCAAGGTATAAATACTCTTTCCTTTGTCAAATTTATTTTTAGAAATATTTTTTTATTAGTTAATTACCAAGATTGAACTGTGCATTTGATGAAAAATTAAAATAATTGACTTTAAAGCGCAATTACTATCAAATGTTACTCGAATAATGTTTTAAAAATATATTTCACGGAGCTTCTAAAGACCCGTAAAAGAGTTAATTCAGACATAAGTAAAGTAAAACATGCATGGGACTCGAACCCAAAATATCAGATTAAAATATATCTAGAATACTAGTCACTGCTTCATTAAAAAAAACCCCACTTGTTTCGGAATAAAAACACAAACAAACACAAAACACTTAAACAAAAAAATACGTACGAAAAGCTTCATAGTGTCAAAGCTCGAAAACCGTCTCACGCTGATGAAAAAACTACTGTAGAAACAAATTTACTGAGCACTAAGAAAATTTAATATTTCTTTTCTGATAAAAAAAATGATAGTGCTAGACGACTCTGGTAGTCGAACGATCAAGTGATTGTTGCTAAACTGGCGGTCAGTCGTTCTTTTTATACTCCGGCTAATATTTGTGAGAGGAGTTTTGTGTGGAGATGCAATGGAAAGGACTTGGACAGCGCCGGTCATCGTTTAATTTTAACAGTGGTTGAGATATATATTGTTAAGTAACTGTTATGTATGGAGTTTTAATTATTTAACTTCTATGAAACCAAATAGGATACGTTTTAATAAAAGAATACCTTGTTTTTTCTCAAGTGATATTTGGTTTTTACATCTTTTATAAGTTATTTGAAGTTCATGGCCGCGCGGTAATTCTTTGGACTTCGATACGGAAGTCATCGGTTCGAACACCGCGCTGTACTACTCTCCTTAAATAACAAAGATACTTTTTTTCGCCTTGTATTCGGGTGTATAATGATATCCTCTCTTCGGCCATATCAATTCATTTAAAAATATGAATTAAAATCACGCAATATTCCTTTTAGGATAAGACGAAAGAACAGATCTCCACTTCATTTTATTCTGAAACACATGTATGACAACCTACGTGGCGTAGTTGCTAACGCACCTGTCTCTGAACGTTGGGGTTTTAGGCTCGATTCCCGTTGGTATCAGATTTAAAAAAAAGGATTACAGTCAAGTTTTTACTTGGGACCTCTTCAGAGTCACAAAACAAATATGTAGAGCAAATGTGAGACCAAGGAAGTACGGTTGGATCAAGTAAATTATATTTTGAAAGAAAGAAATGTAAAAGTCAGAGAAATCGTAGAAGATGCATGAATGTGGAGGAGACTAAGGATGTGTGTCGAGAGAGGAAAGTTTAGCGCTGTGTCCTCTCTGCCTACCCTGACAGGTAATTGACGTGATTGTGTGTATTTATGATAATTGAATTTGTGGTCTATGGAATACGCGGCATCCGTCTACACATCAAATTTAATAAATAACGTATTTCATATTACAATTAAATATACTCGTATAATACATCCGTTTATGAATGAGAAATGTGGTTCATCTCAAATTGATTATTAAAATGTTTTTTAATTAATTTTTAACCGGAAGAAAAAGGTTTTATAATGTGTCGTTATTATAAACTTAGGTATAAAGGGACTTCTGTAACATATCACATATCGTTTTTTTTTTATCAAACACAGTTTATTCCACATAAAGTGGAATAAACAGTGTTTGATAAAACGAATAACAGTGACTTTAAACTTCCACAATATTAATACCTTAACTCTAAATAATATATCATATATTGCGTTATACATTATTCTTTTACACCATACATTCTTCTAACAAATGGCAAATAGGTGGCGCACCTTGATACGATTTCCTGTCTTGCAGCATTGCAGACAAACAGGAAACGATGATACTCAGACAAAGCACCAGGTACAAAGGTAAATTGTCCAGCAGTTTTTCTGCTTTGTGGGTCACCACTGGCTAATAGCAGAGGTCGGACCACATTTCACGAATGCACCTTGCTTGCGTGCACACTGCATTCGTATACCAGTATATTACTAGTTTAAGTACTCGAAGGGTCAATGCTTTCTTTGACCGTTTAATAGGTACTTTCTTAAATTTTACCGTAGGTATCCTTTCTAGATATCTTACGAACCCCTTTGGAAATAGCAGATGTGTATTTAAATTAAAAATGTTTTTTTATTATACAACTTTGTTATTGTAATTTTCGCTCAACTAATAACTGTTAATAATGACAAACGTTTCAAATGCGCCGTAGCATTCATTCTCAGTGCAACATGAAAAAAACATTGAATGTATCGGTTTATCGAGTTAGTGAGAGTATTTAAACGGGATATTGTAGTAAAAAATCGGAAAAAAATATTGATTCATTTTGTCCTCAGCAAGATACAGGCAAAAGTCTAATTAACTGAGGGTACTACAAATAAAAGGTAACAAACCCAGATCTATTAAAATTGCGTATCCACATTAAATTACATGTTGTTTTTCATAAATTTTGTTTTTATAAAGTTTCTTGTCACATATAACTATATGAAATAATATATAACATAAAATTTATTTTAAATTCGTGAAAAACAGTCGTAACAATCATTTAACTTATCCACCACTCTTTTTTTTTTTTTGACGCCCGCCATGTTTTAATTTGTACAACGTTTGTTTTCGCCTGGAGATTTTGGGTATGAGTCCCGAGACCCAATTTGGTTCAAAGTTTGTCGATAGGTGTATTATTATGTTTGTATCGGTATGCGCCAACATTGCACGACATACTTCCTTTATCTCCTCTACATTTATGAATCACCCAATACAGTTTTTTTCTGTTTGTCTTACTTTTTGACCTTCATTCTTACAAAACTTCATTCCTTCCCAATCTCCACTCATTTTCGCATTGTAGATTTGTCTTTCATGACCCGTATATTTGACATATCCAATCCACCACAACGTCCTCTATTCAGTGCATTGCCTTTAGTTCACACTAATCCTTAAAATTTGCGTTTCTCATTCTGTCATTCATCCACACACCACATATTCTTCTCGGTGTATGCATTTACTCAACATCTTTCAACAATTTACTAAGGTACTCGTTGGAACTAATACGCTCTTATGAACAATCATTTTGGCCGATCTTGATAGTTATTGATTTGAGTTTCCTATCGCAACTAGACGTTATTCCAAAACAGAAGAATTCTTTTTTTTTTTCATAATAAAACATGGCATGATTAAAAATATTTTGAAATCGAGCTCGATCGAAAAAATCACCATTTTTACCCAACCTGTCAAAATATAAATTATGGTACATACTTAATTTATTTGTATCTAGTATGATTTCTCTCTTTCAGTCGGATGTTCAAATGGCGCATCTATATCTCAGCCTCAGAAATAACCCGATGGAGCTTCTGTACTCATCCCGATTACTTGACGACCCCAATAGCCTAGTTGTTAAGATGCTTGACTTCCACCCGGGAGTTTCAAGTCAATAATACTAAAAGTTGGGTAGAATAAGTAGTTCGTCATATTACAATACTCGCACACGCCGAATAGTATTACCAGCACGTGCAATTAATGATGAATTCCATGCCAACTCCAGTAGTTAATTCTATAATAACAATTAAAGGAAAATTTATACAGTTTACAGAACAAACTTTCCTCAAAGGCACTCTGACCAAAACTGTTAAACCCTAAAGTTCGAGTACCGTGGTCGAATTGTATCTCAACGACGCTCTTCAGTATGTCCGAATCGTCAATTCTGATATATTGAAGGGCATCATAAGAAATAATAAAAATCAACAGTTTACATTAACACGCATGTTCTCGAAGTAAATGGTCGTTTGTCGCAAGACTTATTCAAATATTACAACAAACATTGCAGTCGTCGGATTGCCTGCCGGTAGGACACCACCTAGCACGAGTAATATTGAATTCTCTCAATCACCTAGAAATCCACGTAGCAGCAACTTCAAAAGAAAATCTCCTCATATGAAGTCCTGGAACAGAGGATCTACCCTTATGCATGTGTGAAGACATTCTCAATCAATGTCACACCCGATGACTTATTCACTGTGCCTCGTTAGCAGCTCGAAAGAGGAAAGCAAGCCCCGATGTCATAACAGTTATATATTTCTAGCCTAATATCTGGTACGCCTCATACAATATAAATCTGGTAGTTCTCGATACGATTGGAATTGAAATTTTATCGATATTTTTCTACCACAAAGCGTTAGAAATATGGGTGACGTGTGCACCTTTTGGAAGACTCTTTGATGTGTGAACTCTTTTCAGGAAGTATTATCAAATTTTATGATTATACTTGTATATGAATAATACACGCATGCCCTGCATTCAATCATAAGCTAAATCACATATCGGAATATCTACAAAAGTTTATTTGTTGTTCATCGTTCCATGATAAGTTTCTCTGCGGTTTTCTTACCAAATACGTTTTCTTAAACTTGTGCAAATGCGGGGAAGTGCCTAATCGAATAGCTGCCTGCAGCCACCACCTTCCTCTTGTTACACTTAACTTATGTATATTTTAATTTTGTTATACTTTAAATCTTTTAATAATAGTAGATTCGAATTCCGAGTAAAAGTGCTCTTGAAGATAGGCTTCTCTCTAAACGGCGCTATATAAATTGTCATTTTATCATTACTATTATTATCATAAAATTCATGTAATGCCTCGACCCAATGTTCCTGAGCTCCACTTTTCGGAGGTTGATGTAGGTGAGGTTCGTCGTATTCTTTTGACTATATCCTCAAAAGCGATGGGTGACGACAATATTTCGATTGTATTCATCTCCTTCATTATCGATGCTATTCTTCCTATCATAACACATATTATAAATTTTTCTTTGTCTACTAGCAGCTTTCCTAGTGTATGGAAGAGGGCTCTAATTATTCCGATCCCGAAAGTTGACTCACCCACGTCATATAAAGATTTTAGGCCCATATCTATTCTGCCCACACTATCCAAAATTATTGAAAAAATTGTTCATATACAAATTGACTCCCACCTTAATCAATTTGAATTGTTTAATCCATTGCAGTCAGGATTTCGTCCGGGACATAGTACCACTACCGCACTGGTCAAGATCACGGATGACGTGAGACGTGGAATGAGCTTTAAGCAGTTGACATTGTTATGTCTACTGGATTTCAGCAATGCATTCAATACTGTAGACTTTGATCTGCTTATGGCTCGAATGCGTTCATTACGATTCTCTGAATCGGTCATAGTCTGGTTTTCGAACTATTTAAAGGGAAGACAACAATCCTGTAAATACCAAGAGCGTATATCTGAATGGACTGATCTCTCTGCAGGCGTTCCCCAAGGTGGAATTCTCTCTCCACTCCTTTTTTCTATATTCATCAACCCAATAACATCGTCTCTTAAATGTTCTTATCATCTGTATGCAGATGACCTGCAGATATATATTCATTTTGATCCAAATTTCTTTCACGCGGCTTTGAACAATTTAAATACGGACCTTCAATCGATCTCGGAATGGACTGGGGAGCATGGCTTACTCATCAATCCTAAGAAGTCTCAAGCGATCCTCATTGGCAGCCCTCAGCTTCTCGGTAAATTCAACACTGACTTACTTCCTCCAATATTACTTGATGGCTCTATTATACCATTACATAAAACTGTTAAAAACCTAGGAGTGCTAATAGATAACACTCTCTCATGGCGAGATCAAATAAATGAGGTAAGCCGAAGGATCTTCTTCAGCCTTCATTCCCTTAAAGTGTTGCAAAGATTTCTACCAACTAAAACCAAAATTTTACTCGTACAATCTCTGCTCTTTCCGATTCTGGACTATGCGGACGTATGTTACTTGGATGTTACAGAGGAACAGCTGGACAAATTACAGCGTCTTCAAAATGTGTGCCTAAGATTTATTTTCAACCTACGAAAGTACGATCATATAACTTCATACCAGAAGGCATTGAACTGGTTGAATGTTAGAAATAGACGCCAAATTCACATACTGTCTCTATTGTATAATATCCTTAACTGTCCCGCCGCACCCTCTTATCTCGCCGAAAATTTTCAGCGTCTTTCCAATCATGGATTAGCGCTACGCTCAAACAGAGATTGTTTATTGGCCTTTCCAGTTCACCGCTCTTCTTTTTTCACGTCGTCCTTTACTGTCCATGCAGTGAGACTCTGGAATCAGTTACAAACCAATATAAGACTCGCTCCGTCCTTGGCATGCTTTAAGAAGCGACTGAAAAAACTCTTAATTTCTAGTCAGTAAAATAACGTGTTTCATTCCTGATTTTTCTTTTCCTTTCCTCTCCACCATCCTTTCCTTTCCTTTTGATTGATGATATCTCACTTTATATGAAAAATAGTGTTCGGGTGATTGTCCGTCTTTGTGGGGTTTGTGGGCATGTTCTCACGTATATGTTTATGGATTTCGTGGGGATGGATAGTCATTTGAATGATTTATGCGACCACGTAACTTGCTTCATTTACTTTTGTCTGGTTGGTTGGAAGAGATTGCCGCCTGGCAATAAGCCCGCCAGATTGTATTGCAATAAAAGTGATAAATAAATAAATAAATAAAATAGGTCATATCCAAGATTTTGCAGCCTAGTTCAAATATTTAGACAATGATAAATATATTTGTGGCCGATGAATGATAAGTTTAAAATTCCATCATAGTTTGGGAACTTTGATACTTTAACGGAAACTGTTGTGGCACAAATCATTCGCGTCTGGATAGATTGGCATTATTAATAAAATGTGAATTTTCAAATGATATCAACAAACTTCAAATGCACAACGGAATACAAATAAATGTTTTCAAATTACAATAGAATACAAATAAATGTTTTGAAATGCACAATAGAATACAAATAAATGTTTTCAAATTACAATAGAATACAAATAAATATTTTCAAATGCACAATAGAATACAAATAAATGTTTTCAAATTACAATAGAATACAAATAAATGTTTTCAAATGCACAATAGAATACAAATAAATGTTTTCAAATTACAATAGAATACAAATAAATGTTTTCAAATCATGAGTTATTCGTATTAAGCGTTTTTTAATAAAAAATCGAAGGTTTAGAACCTTATCCATAAAACTTAAGGATTTAACGAGTTCAATATATAGGGGCAAACTTGTGTTATCTTCTCTTTACTCTGTTATAAAATATTTTAATTTGTTGTGTTCTGTCAAAAAAAATATTCCAAATAGTTTTTTCTTCGAATGTCTTTTCGAAGAGTAAGGATCACTATCCCCCATCAGTATACTGGTATAAGCATCTCTGGCGATACATCTTCCTTAGTCTTGGCTGCAGCAGTAATTGAGAGATCAATAACACTCTCCATCAAGTCGGTACATCGAGTTGGGATAAGTCATAGTTAATACACTCACATTTACCTTCAGCCATTGTCTTTCCACTGCCTACTTCATTTTATGCCAGCATTTCATCAAACCTTTTGGTTTTGGGACGTCTTCTTGATATTCTAAGAATATTATTGGATAATAATGTATTAAAACAACTAAAATGTGATATTGTATTATATAAGTAGAATTCAAATACTTCAAAACATTCCCTAAGTTTGCTTTCTTGAAACTTTACATTATCTTCTTGACGTTCTATCTCACAGAATTGGCCATCATTTTAGCTACTTTGCAGCCACTCAAAACAAGGCGTGTAATTTACTCGTGAACAACTCCCGTAAGTTTCCCACCCCTCAGGGTTGTAAAATAATTCCCCTTCCAACTTATTAATTAATAATATTATTACAGGCAACATAGTTCTGACACAGAAATAAAAATAACTATAGGTTCTTTATGTGGGTCACTTTCTTAATTAATTTTAGATGTATTAATTTTAGTATATTTAATATGTTTTTAGCAAAGGATGGTATTATTTTATTGGTCTTTTGGATAACTTTAAATTTCTATATTCTTCTTCTTCACTATCGCATAATCGATGCTGAGTATCGTAGTCTTATGCTTTTCCTGGAACATGGTGCACGACCTGTCACAATGCTACCTGGTCATAGTGAATGCAGTGTTCAAATGTTGGTTAATTTGGTTCGTCCATCTTATTAGACACCTTCCTGTTGCTCGTTTACATTTCACTCTCTCCGTGATCTCCAGTATATCCGGTCTCCGGATATACTGGAGTGATCTTCAGTATATACTGACGTTATTCATTCTGGCAACACAATAAAAATGTGGTAAATTATTTTCTTTCATGTTTTTTTCGAAAGTCTTTTGGAAATCTGTATTTTTTAGATGATTAATAACTTCTATGGGATACAGAGCATACGCATCCAGCCCCACATCTAGAAGGCATAAATTATGTTTCTTTCCTGTATTCTCATCATTTATATTTCCACTCTATACATTGTTATGGAGAATACTATAAATTGTAGTAAAAACACATTGATTCCTTTGAATATTGACAGGTTGATCCATATCTTTGTTAGACTTGCCAAAGCTGATTTCACAATATTAATTCATCTTCGAATCTCTGCTTTGCATCCTTCATTTTTCTAAATAAAAGCACTTAGGTAGATAATTTGTTGGCCAAATTGAAACGTCTTTACTAATTACTTCTCATCAATGTCTCGAATCGGTCCACAGTAAGAACTATTATTTAAAGTCATAGTTGGCAGCTCTTTATTTCAACTCTATAAAAGAGCTTAGCCATCTCATCTTGATTATAAGCGTTGTATCATCTACGAATCTTATATTAGAGATTTTATAACGCCTTATTACGATACCGCCTTCCCATTTGTTCAATATTTTCTCATTAGTATAGAACACAATCGAAAAGCACCTTCCAATTTATTACCTTTATATCGCTTATATTTCCAATGGTGAAGTGGCAGTCGTGAATGGTTATTGAGTAATATATTATATCTCAGAATTGAGATCTCAAGCTATTTGGACCGATCAAGTATATACGAGTAATAAACAAGAAAGCTCTTAACGATAACTTTCTGTTTTGTGAACAATACTTAGAAATTGATTCAAAAGTACCGTAAAAATGACATAAATAAAAAAGCCGAATAAACAACGAAGAGAAAGAAGACATTTTATTTCAATATTAAATAAAATATTGCTTTGTTATTCCACTAATCTACGAGTATTTGGCAAATTTCGATCTCATAAAAAGGAGGAAAAAACTTAAAGGAACCTTGGTGCCAAATTACGCCAAGAGCACACGTACAAAATGTATTTATTTATCCCCAAATATTTATCTAGTTAATATATGTAAACAATTATATCCTTTCCTCTCTACCACAATTATTTTTCTCCATCACGCAAAATATCCAAACAAAATATCCTTCGTCCGTCTCACGATTTCCGATGAAAGAGTAAGCTGTCCCAAAGTCGGACTGATACTCCGAGCAAGAATTAACATATCAACAGTGTTTGAAAGAAGCCGAATAAACGCTTTAGAAATGCACGCTATGAGAATAATCCATATGGTGACGATATACTCAATTTAAAATGAAGTAGTCAGGGATAAATGTGAACTTTTAAGGATGATTTATTGTTTGAGGTAAAGTGACGACGAGCACTCTGAGATGGTTTGGACACGTAGAGCGGATGAATGCAGAAAGACTAACAAATCAAATATAACAGTACAAATGTGAGTGAAAATTTTAGATTGATGCTATAAAGAAGGAAACGTGGACAGTCAAAGAAATTGTAAGAATTGTGTGGGAAAAAGACAAAAACGTGTGTCGCGATAGAAAATTCTGGTGTTCTCTCATCTATGCCTACCTCGACAGGGAAATAGCGTGATGGTAAGTATGTATTAATTCCTTCGACATATGTTTCTACCAGCTATCTCGGAGCTTTGTTCAGGCGGGATGATTCCGGTTTGTATTGAGAGCAATGCTTAGGTCAAACAGGTGTCATATTTCATTGGAAATGTGTGTGTGATCAATTGACCCTAAATAAAAATGATCGTAATAAACTATGTATTACTGTTTTATTACATGATTTTAGTATTTATATTGTGGAAATCCATTTTTAAACAAAATGATTTAACACTTTAATGTAGAAAAAATGTGTGCAAAGCTGTTTAAAGTTTGACAATGCTTTTGTAAAGCGAAACCGAATGTCAATTTTATTTAAGTTTATTGTACAGATTTTTTTTTCATATTTAAGCGATAAATTATTCTGTTTATTTTTGCTAATGGCTTTATAAATATCTATTATTTGAATAACACTCATCGTCTAGCAATACTTACTCCATTAGCTGTGGTGAACTTTTTAAATACTCTACTGGAGACCGTAAACTTGTTGTTCCAATCTTTTTGCCGAGGGTTTCGGGTTGAATTCTTGATTAGACCCAAGGGGAAAAAGTTACAGTTTGCCAATGAATAAATTATTGAAAAACCCTTCTCATCACCGTTTTTAACAATACTTCACAATGCCTTCAATTTTAGCAAGTTATCTTATACCATATCAACGTCTGTACAAGCATTATTTTTTTTATTCCATATATTTATTTTTGAGAGAAACGTGGACGTGGAAAATATTTAAAGGCGCCGTATAAATGCTGTAGAAATATAATATATGCAATGAAAAGAATAAATGGTATTTATTTGCACTTCAACTCATCCACATTTATGCATCCTCTCGTGCAATGTCTTCTACTCCTTCCCTTTAATTTTTCCTTTCCTATTAAAAAAATATATAAACTATATTTATCTATTCTTTTTTCGGTCGTCCTCCACCACAACTCTCACTCAGGCTTGAATTGTAAATTTGTTAAGTAAGTCTTTTTGTCACTTATCTGTTCAACATATCAAACCCACTTCAACGTGCTCTTTTTTATTCAACTTAACAAATCAGTTTTAAGATCATACTCGTACATCACTGCACCTCATATTTCTCTTAATTCACACATCACCACTGCATTTTCTCATTTCTTATAAATTATTTTCTTGGCCACTATTCACTCCTTTACATCTATGTTGGCACTAATTATGAGCTATCATTATGGGAATTTTATGTATTTCTTGGTTTGAGTATGTGACTTTAGTGCCCCATTGACTTTATTCCTATTGCAACTATCCATATTTTCATATATTTCTACATTAAGTTATGGAAGAGCACCATCACGATGAAAATGTACCTAATTAAGTATCTCGGTTTCGCAATATTCATTTATGGTGCGGAGACTTGGACTGTGAGAGCAAACGAGAGACGTAGCATAAATGCATTTAAAATGTGGTGCAGGAGAAGAATGTTACGAATTCCATGGACAGTAAGACGAACTAACAGCTTTATTCTCGAAGATCTGAGAATCACCCACAGTGTCGTCAACATGCCTACGGCGAGTCCTACGATTATTTAAGCACATTGTTCGTGGCCTAGGAGCCAGTTTGGAGAGGTTTGTGATTCCTGGAGGCGTGGAGAAACGACGCATAAAAGGAAGAATCCCAATGCGTTAGACTGACCAAATGAGAGACGCAACTTGACTACCCTTAACAACTAGCCTTCGAGCCGTAGAATGCAGGGATGGATGGATAGGAGTCATCATAGCCCATCATGGGAGTTACGATGCTCAATCATGAGCTGCACAACATGATGATTACATTTACGTTATCTGAAAACATACTTCCAATGTTAACAGTTAATTTTTTAAAGAGTGAATAATGCAACTGCATTGAAAATATTGCATTCACGCAACCCTTAAACCGTACCTGTTTACTTCAGTACCAAGTCGAACGCCTCCAATCGGACTGTTAGAATTACTTTCTTACATTAATTGACAATTAATATCTAGCTGCTTAATTTCACGTATAAATCATTGTCGAAATTAAAAAAATATAATTTAAGATTCTTACACTAGTGATATACGAGCATTATTATTTTATTAACCTATTCGCATTCTTATTTCATTATACTCGTAAATATGTATATATGCAGAAAACTTTAAAATTCTTTCTAATGAATACATTATCATAATTATGTCTCATAATCATATCAAGAAGTGACAGCTGTCAAATAACATTTGAATTGTAAAAATATTCTTGCTATGAAATCAATTAAATAATAACTATCAATTCATTCCAGAGTTGCAAAACCCTTCAAGGAGAAATACAAGATTAAAGGTACATCAATGAGCTCAAGCGATTGAAGATTGAAAAAAGACAATTTATCATGGTACAACATATGTTTTAGAGGCACACTCCAAGTTATTTCTTACTAATGATTTATGTAATTTCATCAATGATGGCAATTTTTAAAACGGTTTTGTAGTTCTCATTTGGAATCTCAGTAATCTAAAGGACTTTTTCGCTATTTCGTTCACATGATGATCAAACTGTGATTGTGACAAGACGCAATGTTACACACGAACGTAAGTACAGACGATTTTATAATACGAGTATATTGTTTTATTCTATCCACTTCACTTCAAGTTTCAGAAAAAATACTTCAAGAGTAATTCTATTTTTCCGAATAATTATTTATTTATTATAAAAAGCCTCTTTAAGGTGAAATAATTCATTAAATAACACTATGCAAATTTACCTTCATCATTGCTGAATCAAATAATAATGATGTATTACTTTTGACCCAGATTAGCAAGTGAATGGGTTAAAATGCATTTTTTTATTACATTCTTCAATATCCATTCGAAACATTCTTTTCATAAATTAAAAAACAAACAAAAAACACTTATTCCTTTATTATTCACAATTATTCTTATGCACATATGTTATATGAGCTATTTTTGCGCACATTTGTTCTGCAAATACAGTGGCTTACTATCACATTTGTATAGATTTTGCTGTACGGTAATCGGTCGAGTATATGATTACTTAACAATCTTGATATAAAAAAGAGAACGTTCGCATTGTGATCCATATTACTTCTTCTTTGACTTTTTTCATTTTGAATTTCTTGCTTGCTGGACAAGAAAGTAAATGAGTACAGTTAAACCTCGTTATGCTCAAAGAAATGTTAATTATTTTATGAATATTTAGTATGTTAGCAACGGTCGAGAAAGTGAGATGTGCAATTTTATTTCTTTTATGATATGCATCAATTTATAATAATTCGCAAGTTTTTGGAGTGTGATTCATTGGAATAAATTATATACATTGTGATCTAATTGAAGAATTCGAGTGAAAAAAAAATTAAGTCATTAAAAAATTTTAAAACTGTTTTTCATTAATTTAGGTTATTTTAAAAGTCCCAACGAAACATGAATTGTAACCGACATAAAACTTATAATTACGCGTTTTGTATTTCTTTTCAATTTACTGGGCAAATGGTAAAAGTACTTGCTATCCAATCTTGAGTTCCGAGATAGACTCCACACGAATGTGATTATTTCACTTAAATATTTTGTCTTACGTTTTTACTTTTTTGGCATAAAAAATCTGTTTCGTATGCACTTGAACTATCAATCGTGATTTTCTATTTGATTGTTTATTTCTTTTTTATACTCAAACTCACTCAACAAATAACTAAAACTTGGTTGAAAACCTGGATTATTTTTATAATGAAGTTATAATCTTATTTAATGCGTTTGTATGATAGCCCTTTAACACATCCGAATTGATATTTTAGACATGCTAATGAATGGGTCTGGAGGAAAATATAGTCATCGACTCAGTTAATCGAGCCTTCAAAATCAAAACCATTAGATTAGCAACCGAAACCAAAACCATTGAGCAATCTCTCGTTATCGAGTATAATTGCTATTCATCCTGCGGATGGAAGACGCATGTGCGTGTGTCGGTTTATTGTGTACAAACTATTACACTTAAGCAAGCACACACTCTTGACGGATCAAACAGAAATTTTCAAAAGCAAGGAGATCCAAGTTCCACGACGATCGACACGCCCAATCTACTGTAGCCTCTCGTTGGGTATTTTTTAAGTGGTATTATATGCGTTGATTAAGACTTTTTGATAAGCATCATATAAGATAAAGAAAATCTTAAATTCAAATGTAATGATCTAAGAGTTAAACTAGTCAGTAAGTAAATCCGCAAGGAATCGAATCTGGGGCGTCATGTTTTATCGTGGCTTCCAACTTAACAAATATGCATGTAAGAAATTCATTGGATTACTACCCTGCACGAGGAAAGGCAACAACACTCGCACACTTCTAAAGCATGCGAATATTATTGCCAGTTACTTTGAAAAAAATACTTATAATTTTCAGTTAATTTACTAACTTGAATATTAACATAATATTTACATTTTAAACTTTTCACTTTAACGCTTCATCTACAGGAAACATAAAATAATAATCGTGAGCTTTCCTATTTCAAATTTATTTTAACGATGGATGAAATACATAATATATTCAAGTAACGTGAGAAAGCTAGAGCAAGAATAATTAAAATGTTTTAAGAGGGTAAAAATATAGTTTTGACTTAGAAAATAATTGTTTTCATTTCATTTTTACTCTAAGGAATCTCGATTGAAAAAACCAAAAGTTTTAATTGCTTAGAAAAGAAACAAAGAAATATTTTTTGTAAGAAATAAAATTAACATTTATGAGTAGTATTGTAGTTTATAAATTAGAATTTACTCAATTATTTTTATAAGCCTAAATGTTTTTTTTTTACTTTTATGTTTTTTTTTTATCAATGCCCTCTGAAGTAATATTCTTTTCCATCTTTATTTATCTTCCACGTGTAAGATTGACATCTTATTTTTCCTTTCAGCGTAAACTTTCGATCAGTTTTCCATACATATTTTTATTTTAATTCATTTTTTAGATACATATTTGAACAATTACTGTATTGTAGTGTTTTACGTTTTCATCGCATAAAGTACAATCTAACGGGTTTATTGACTACGTGGCGATTTCTTCTTACTAACCAAAAAAGTTTAAAACAACCATTTATAGGAAAACCAAACTGAGAACAAACATAAATTGAACCCATAACCCATATTTCGGAAGAAACATGTCTTACATCTAGACCACGGAGACATTTATATTAATTTAAGCAAGTATACTTCTAACGATACAAGGATACTTATAATTGAATCTGTAAATATTGTGAAATTTCTTCCATACATTTTGTCTAGAGATTAGTTTATTTCTTCCATATAATTGTATACCTCCGGACGACCGAAATGGTCGTCTGGAGGTATAAAATGTAGTGCAAAATAAAATAACCAGAACTCTTTGATTGCCCTGAAAATGTTTGCATTCTTTCAGTCAAATTTAAACACAAATTGGCACAACATGCTGGTGGACAGCGGTTTTAGATGTTTTCAATATCTGAGTAATGTATATAGTCGTAGAACGCTGGTCGCTTCAGATCAAAGCCTTGATTAAGACTTAATCGATGGTAATCGGAATTCAAGAGTGAATACCATTTTCGTGTATCTTATCATAATAACGGTTTTTGCAAACCACATTTGACACACACGATCGCTTACTATATCGTCGCCTTAATTGTACGTATATTTATTATTTAGCGTCTCATATGATATTTTCCTTTACGTCAGTAAAAAAGCAAGCGCCGAAGAAATTATTTGTTTGTTCCATTTTTTTAAACTTATAAAAAACTCCTCAAGTAAGTTTTGCAAACAATCGTAGAAAAATGAACTATTTATAATCCTTTCATAAGTATATATATTCAGCTCGTTTGATATATATATTGTTGTTAATAATGTAAATTTTGTTCTAGCAACTGTCCGAGAAATACAAGACTACTTTCCTGACAATCTCCTTAGCATAGTTGGTAAGACGCTTGTCTACCAGCCCGGAGATTGCGGGTTTAAATCCCACTGGAACCCAATTTTTTTTAAAAGGATTCTAGCCTGTTTTTCACTTAAGGCCTGCTTAACATCTTTCTGGTTGGTTGTAAAAGATTGACACATGGCAACAAGGTCCACCAGGATGTTTTATATACATGGAAGTGTAATACAATACAACACAATTGAATAAAGTGTCTTTCAAATTGAGCGGTGTTTTTAATTCTTGAATAAAACGCATAATTTTCTTTGATTTCCAAAACTTTTTATTGGTCGTTAAAGTATAATACGACTATATGACATTTAAACACAAAAAAACAATATTCGCCAAATGTCCACCTCTTGCAGCTCCACAGATGTCCACTCTTTTGTCAAAATTGAGGATGACATTTTGGCATAATTGCGGTTTTAATTCACAAATAACGCGAATAATTTCGTCCTTCAGCACTGGAATTGATTGAGAGACCATTCTCTCAGACAAAATAGTTCAACGGTATCAGATCACATGATCTTGGTGGCCAATCAACATCACCGTTTCCGGAGATTACAATGCATAAAATAATTATCAACTTGAACGCGTTGTTGTATTGTATACGACTCCATTTTTATAAATATCATACATTACACTTCTCAAGTGTCATAAGACCCAGGCAAGTTCGCGACGCCATCTGTGTTTTAACCAAGAATTTTAAAAACCATTCAATTAGAAAAACCCTTTATTATCGATTTTTTTTGTACATTTAAAAGTTTTAACTAGGAGGTTGATTAAATTAAATAAAAATAATTTTAAATTATTGTTGGCACATATCGAGGTCGTGCGGTATCAGAGACAGGTGTTTGTAAAAAAACAAAGTGGAGAAGTGGAAGTGAAAGATCAGTACGAAACGCGATACACTTACATGTAAATGGATACGAGAAAGAGGAACTCTTTCGTAATTGGAGTGGACGGCATTTTACATTGCCAAAACAAGTCCACAATATAACTAGTACTATTAAATTAATTATATGACACTTGGTATTCTATCTTTTAATCAGTTAACTATGTTACTATGACAAGATTTTTTTCGATTGTGATTACTTGTGATTCCGGAACTTTTAACGTACTTGTACCTCTATTACAAAATAAACTTTATACATGTTTTTAAAGCTTTCATGAATAGCAATATTCCCTGGTGGATTTCCAATCAACTTAAAATGTGGACATTAAATTTTATTTTATTTTTTAATTGATTCCCATCATAATACTGTAAACTTAAAGTTTAGAATTAAATTTATTTGTTTATTAATTTACAGCCCATCAGTCCATCATGTTATTTAATTCACGACTGAGCATTATGACTCACATGATAGCCTATGACGACTCCAATTTATCCATTCCTGCGCTCCGGGGCTCGAAGGGCTATTGTTAAGGGTACTCCAATTAAGTCTCTCATTTGATCAGTACAACTCATTAGGATTATTTTTCGTGTACGTCGTTCTTCCACGCCTTCAGTGACCATAAACCTCCCCAAACCATATATTTGGCCAAGAGCAATGTGCTCAAAAAATCGAAGGACTCATCGAAGGCATAATGTCGACAATTGATCGGTGATTCTCAGGTACCTGTTGTGAAATGTTATTGAAAATTAAGATAACAAAAGATAATATTAAATTGAAAATAGTTTTTATGAGAAGTTGGAACTTGGTGCGCTGCTATCAATTTATTGATGGTTCTACTCTATTTTTGTCAGCAGCATTCTTAAATCACCGCGATTAGCTATTGCAGTAGGATTATTTTCTTAGTTGACGGATTTGGGGGCGCACTGAAACCATTTTCTACTAAATTTGTAGAATGAAATGCAATTTAAAACGTTTGCACTATCGTCGTCGTCGTTACTGGGCCTCGTAGTCGAAGATCCCTCGCCATTCCAACGTCAATTCAGTTGGAAAGTGAAGCTATGTAGTGGAGTTTGTTTATTAAGTGAGTGAACCGTTGCACATCAGCAAACTCACCTGCCACACCGCTGTACTGGACCCGATAACACACCTGAAGTGAGACAATCGGAGAACACCGGCGTGTTTTCCCCTCCTTTATTTCAAAGAATAGATATGACCAAAGTCATGGGTATCCTTGAACCCCCGAATATTAGGCGAAAAAAGTTAAGGATATTATACAATAGAGACAGTATGTGAATTAGGCGGGACAGTTAAGGATATTATACAATAGAGACAGTATGTGAATTAGGCGTCTATTTCTAACTTTCAACCAGTTCAGTGCTTTATGGTATGATCGTACATTCTTAGGTTAAAAATAAATCTTCAACAAACATTCCTTCACACCATTAGGCGTCTAGTTTGAGAAATATTGATTTAATTTGTAACTCGTTTCGTTAATTCGGAAACTAACTAGTTTTAGTTGTAAATAAACTGAACAAAACGTTAAACTGGTTAGTTTATTTTTCCCCTTTGATGACAAAGGTGAAAATAATGTATGCTAATCGACAAAATTTCTAACGTAGTTTTTTTTTTAAACTAAACTCGTTTTCTATTATACAATAATATTTAGAGCCAATTATTACGCTATTTCGTATATGTGTAATTTCATTGGTTAATTAATAAAGATATATGTGACATTTTGTTAATCAATATTTATTATAATATATTGTGTATTACATACTATATATGTTTGTGAAAAAGGGGCGTCGAAATAATTCGGTCACGTAGATAGAATGAATGGTAAAAGATTAACAAATAATATTTATACGTTTACTAAGACCTAGTAAAACATGGTACCAGCAAATCAATAAAGTTTTGAAAGAGGGACGACGTTGAAGGCTTTATAATATGCCTAAAATTATACATGACGATGTGTATTGACATGGCAGAAGTGAAAGATGTATGTCAGAATCAAATGAAATTAAGATCTGTTATCTATGTCTACCTCAATAGGGGCATGATATAATGATGACAATGAGGGTTGTACATACGAGTACATACCATTACCGCATTTCACTGTCGGGTTAAGCAGAGAATATAGAACACCAGACACATATTTCGTCTCTTTTTTCCAACTTTTTATACTTCTTTCTTTAAAAATCTCATTTAATATATCCTATCATACTTTCCTTGATCTTCCTCTGACACTCTTTACACTCACAATTCCACTTAATATTTATTTTGTAAGTTATCCAAAACAAATATACAGTTTCAAATCATATCTAAGTGTTCTTCTTTTATCTAACTTAATACATCAGCTGTTAGTTTACAATCATCCCTCATCACTTCATTTTCGTATTCAGTCATACATTGTCATCCCAAGTCTTCTTCTAAGTACAAGCATTTCTACAACATGAGTGAAGCCGAATTCTTCCGATGTTGTAGAAATGCGTGCACTTAGAAGAACACATGGGGTGACAATTTCATTTTTTTTCCATATTCACGTTTTACTTCCATACATCAAAGTTGGTACTAAAATACTGTTATGAACTATCATCATCTTAACAGATTTTGATATTGTCCACGTATGGCTGAATACTCATACCTCTACTTCCCGACGTGACCGGGGCCACGTTGGGGTTATACTGGTTCATACAAATTACTACAGCTCACCACACTGTGTTGTTGGTGTGATCTCTAGGCATCCATTAGATATTAGCACGCGATATCGCGTGTGTGGTCTAGCGGGGATCTTGTTGACACGCGATATCGCGTGTGTGGTTGTGAGTGTTTTCCTACCACGCGATATCGCGTTGTTTACTGTGGGGTGAATTAAGACTCCAACCCTTAAACCTGTCCTTTCCATTAACCTTTTTATGCGTATCCTTTATTGTATACCAATCTGAAGGACTTTTTTTGCCAGGTAACGATATCTTCGGACAAAAGTAAATTATAATGTTCACATGAGGAAATTTTTATTTTAATATTTCCAAAATTTATCAACAAATGGCAGTGATATGGCATATTTCAAGGGGAAAAAAACAAAGGCTGAAGAGGAAAATAAATCAAGAATGAAGCATGTAACATTACTGATTAAAAATTAACAGCTTTGCACTTTTTCAAAAATACCAATGATAAAGCGTGTTGGACATTATTTGGTAACTAATTCCAGAAACTCACTGCATCGATAATTTACAATGGCATTAAAATTAAGAACAATACTCGCGGTTTTCAACAAGTCAACAAATATCTTCGGTGAAATTAGTGGGGGTGGCGAGATAGTAAAGAATATAATACTTTAGTCACAATATATGATTTTTTCACAATCAAACAATTTAGCTCTTTCTGGTATGAAATGATGTGATCGTAATTTATCAGTTTAATGATAAACATTTTGAAGACGTCGTAATTTGTCTAACTGTTCCTACGTATTATACAAATAACAGACGTTCACATAGAGCAGAATTGGAAACAGCAGAGATTGCATGAACATTAGTTTAGTTTATGAGGCAGACATTTTCACAACGCTCGAAGGGGATGAAAATTCGGGTGTCTGTGGTTTCTGGTATGTTTTGGTAAAAGTTTTTAATTATATTATTCTCAATTCGATCAGATAGTTTACAAAGAATGATGGAAAAAAAATTATTTCATCAATATTTTTTATATTATTTGGTATTTTGGAAGTTCATTCAGTTGGCTTTAAATGAACTTCAAAAATACCAAGTAACTAACAGTTTTAAAAAATCCTACAGCATGACCACATCTTATAACTGAAAGCGGCATTTACAACATGTGATTCAAAACAAATATTTAGGAACGTGGATAAATAAAACATAAGATTTTTCTCAGGACATACAGGTGAGAATAACGATAGCTACAAGCACTTATATTAAATTTCGTTGCTATAGCTTCTCAACTTTTCTCTATCGAATGAAGAAGTAGAAACTGAACTAGGAAACATCCCGTAGGATCGAAGCTTTTAAGATGTTAGTCTACAGACATATCCTCAAGAATACTTAGACACATCGTGTTACAAATGTGGAATTGCTTGCTCATGTGTATAAGGACTGAGAAGTGCTTAAAACTATGAAGGTTCGCATTTCCATTATCTTGGTCACATAATGAGAGACACAAGAGCACACAACTAATTGCGTGTGTTAAAAAATAAATGGGAAACAAAGTAGAGGAAGACTTCATAGCTTAAGAAATTGCTGAAGTGGTTTAGGTGCAGTTTTGCTGAGTTGTTTCGAGCTGCATGGGAGAAATTTTAATTACTATAATGGAGGCTAACCTCATATAGGAGATAGTGGGCAACTTCATATAGGAGATGGTGGGCAACCTCATATAGGAGATAGTGGCCAACCTCATATAGGAGATGGTGGTCAACCTCATATAGGAAATGGCACCCCGAAAAAAAAACAATTCACAATTTATGCAATGACGAGCATACGTTAATCGCGGTGCGTTTTTAATACAATTCGGTTTCATACAACGTTAGAAATAATTTATTTAAAAGAAATCGGATTTAAACTTAATACTGGGAAGTATTAACCCATATCGGAAATTCGCAACAGGCTCCATTAGGTTAAAATCAGGCAGTGAAGGAACCCTCATATTCCACTGAAATTATTTTGTGTACTTAACAATAATAATTGTCCTTCATATCATCTTGAAAAATTCCCCTTTCAGAACATGGACGTTCTCTTTGATCAGGTGATAAAAGTCTCTTTTGCATACCAACACACCACATCTCATTGGTTGTTCACATACACATTTTCATTTGTGGTTCACTCGATACGACTAAAGTGAACTCCCAAGAATTATCAAATGTACACCATCCTTCTTCATGAATAAGAGAGAATAGATGAAATATTAATTTACTTAAAATTTATTATCGTCCTTCTTTCCCTTTGATTCCTTATGTTATCATGTTAAGATATTAGTAATTTATTTGTTTTTATACTTTAATTTGGGATTTAACCATGGACTTGGAGAAATACTGAAATGAACCAAATAAATACGGTTGAACTACGTACCATACACTGTGACAAAAAAAAATGGGGAGACAATGTATGAGCGCATACTCAAGAAGAGATTAGGGATGAATGTGATCTTACGGCTGATGTGTTGAGTAAGATGAAAAAGAGCTTTTTGAGATGGTTTGGACACGTAAGAAATATATAGCTCAAAATGTGAGTGAAAGGCGTAGTAGAGGAAAACCAAGGAAAGCATAATTGGATCTAGTGAATGATATTTTGAAAGAAGGAAATGTATGAACTAAAAGAAAATGTAGGAGATGTATGGAAAAGTGTATGGATGTGTAAGAAGCGAAATATGTGTGTTGAGATAGGCAAGCATGACGATCTATCCTCTCTGACCAGCAGGGAAACAGTGTGACGGTATGTATCTATTCGTATGTATACTTGAAATTACCCGATTTTATTGTAAAATTTATTATGGATTAAAACAACTTGACGTATCCACAGTGAACTGGTTGGTTGATGGAAATTGTATTTTAATAAATTTGCCACATGTACTATATATAACCACATACATGAACGAATAAATAAATTTTAAATAGTTTAAATTTTAAATTCGAAAAATATATTTTCGATACCCGAGAACAACTTATACCATCTCACATTTGATGTGAGTATCTATTAAAAACTATTTACCCGTTGGCAGCAAATGCTCTATTCAGTAAAAACGTATGCTTCAACAATGTATAAACGTACGCCTAAACAATGTATAAACGTGTGTCTAAACAATCTATAAATGCGGTCTCTCCAGGAAATTCCTAATAGTCTTCTATATGAATTGTGTTCGTGATATATAGGATTTAAATATGTTAATGCAGAGTATTAAGTGTAATTGTGATATTTTTGGTTTTAAGTATGTTAATGCAGAGTATGAATTTTTCAGTATGTGAATGCAGAGTATGAGTGTTTTAGTATTAAGGACAAAACATAAAAAAAAATATTAAGGACTAACACCACTTCATAACAGGCATTGCCTCGTAAAGTAGTTCTCTGTATCCACAAAATATTGTACATGTTTTTAGTATTGTTACATACTAGTACACAACGATTCGCTTTTTCTATAAAACGATGTAAATTTAAATGTTTTGTAGTGGATAGTAAAAAAAATCAATGTGGATGGTTTTATGAGTATATGGTATCGTGACTGTCAAAAACGGAAAGACTAAAAAAGCTCAGTTTTAAATACAGCATTTTTATTACACATTGAAAATCATTGATTTTTCTTTCTCCAAACGAAAAAAATTTGTTATTTCATCGTGTGGATAGAAAAAAAATTAAACACCACAGTCGGAGTCTAAATAAAATGACTATGTGGAGAATCCAAGCAACATGGTTCAGATTTTTACGAAAGACAGTGAGGGATTACTTGTTAAAAGTATAAGAAATAACCAATTGTTAAGTACGTGATACCCATTCTTACCAAAACAAATACTCAGCCCCAGTGACTGGAGGATATATAGGTAACAAGATACCAGAGAAGTACATTCTTTAATATGTATAGAACTCTTCAAGATATCTGAACTGGCGATGTAGACGTATTGCGTTCGTGCGTCGGTGAATTCTAACGTCAATTTAGTTGCAAAGCGAAATTATGCCGTGAAGTTTTTTTTTTAGTAAGTGAGTTTTGCACACCAGCAAACTCACCGGCCACATCTCTGTTTTAGATACGATGGCACACTAAATTAAAACGATCGAAGAGCACGCGCATGTTCATTTTTCTCTATTAAATAAAATATATGATTAAAATCATTGGTATCCTTATATCCCCAAATACTAGGCGGAATAAATGTCTGTCTTTCGAGGAAAGTTGAACAAGATGAAGTTCGAGCTGGTGACCTTCAGCACTGAAGTCCAGTGCGTTACGCGCGGCGATGCGCCTCAACATACTACGAGTATATTGCGGAGCTTAGCCAGAAGATAACATTTTGTTTGGGGCATGAACCACAGGTCGTGATTCTACTTGTTTGGTAATACGAACTATAAACAACGCTCAAGCATGACTAGCTCAGGAACAAGACGTATCACTTTTTTTTCAGATACCATAATGAATCGAACCTTAATCCCCAGGAGGAAAGCCAGGCGTCTAACTAACTTGGCTGAAGAAGTCATCTTCTCTGAAGTTGATAATTTATTGCAAAACAGTGCTATACAAGTCATTGGTGTACTTAAAAATGGGATACCCATTCGTTAACCTTTTTTAACTCGAATTTAATCGTGCGAATTTTAGTGAAAGATTTTTAAAAAGGTTAAAAGCATTTATGTGTTTCAAATCTTTATGCGGAATCACAGTTAAAACCGCATTTTATTTATTTATAATACTTTTACAACGAAACGGTAAAGTTGGTGGTTTATTATACGTATATTTTGATAAAATTCCACGTAATTTTTTTTTAATAAAATTAAGTAGCAAAATTGGATTTTAGGTTGAATTGTATACATATGAGAAACAGTGTTAATTAACACAGTATAATAAACTTTCGTTGTATGCAGTACAGCCTGTACTTATTATCAAGTTACAATATCTTCCAACAAACATGGCGTGTTGATATACAATAAGCTTGGGTTCTTATATTTTTGTTTATAAAACTAATCTTGTGTTAAAATTTCCTTCCGATATGCGCTTATGTATTACTTTTATTGTCAATCTTTAAATTATATTTATTTATATTTTATTTTCTTCTTCTTTAAACTTTTTCTTTGTTTAGAATATTTGAACACATACTATTGGATGTTAACATAAGTTGTGTCCGTTTTTTTTTTTTCAAATTTAAAAATGAGCACCAAAAGTAAAACAAAATTGTAAATGTTATACGTCATTCGAAAGATAATTTTCTGCTCTACGAGATATTGTGTTTGCTTTTACGTTACATATATTATTTTATTTGATTACAAGCCTTCAAAATGGAATGTCAAGTAGATGAAAGTGAGCATTTTCGACTCCTTCGGTTCGCGTTCATTCGAGGAAATAAAGCTGCTAAAGCTACTCGCGATATTTGCGAATTGTACGGTGAAGATACTATGAATGAAAAGACATATGGTAGATGACGGTATACAGCCATGTGACTACAATTCATCTGCTCAGCTAATTCTACGGTGGTTTAAAGGGGATCTACATGAATAATATGGTTTAAGCGGTCCTCATCGAAGTCCACTGGTCGTCCGGAACGCTACATGTCTTTCAGGTCGAAATTACCGTCTTTGAAACGCAAAAACCATCGACGAGCTGTCCTTTTATTTATAGTATATTCATTGTACACTTCGCAAATATCGCGAGCAGCTTTGACAACTTTATTCCCTCGATTGAACGCGAACAGAAGGTGTCGAAAATGCTCACTTTCGTCTACTTGACATTCTATTTTGAAGACTTGTAATCAAATAAAATAATATATGCCACGTAAAAGCGAAACACAATTTCTTGTAGAGCAGAAAATTTTCTTTAGAATGACGTATAACATTTACCATTTTGTTTTACTTTTGGTGCTCATTTTTCAATTTGAAAAAAAAAAACGGACACAACTTATGTAAACACGTAATATAATCTGCTTCATTTTACTTATCGTATTATATTTTACATTTATTTTAATACAGTGCAATCTGGAAGACTCATTTTCATGTGGTAATCCATTCCAAACAATTTGGTTGATTAATGGTTAATGATGGTTGGTTAATGGTTGATTAATGGTTAATTAATGGTTAATTAAGCCTTAATAGAAAACTAGACATGTATCGTTTTTATAAATCTGAGTTCCAACAGGAATCAAACAAGCAACAGTGGTTTGTACTCCCAACCATATAAAAAACAATGTTTATCTAAGATTTATTTTCAACCTACGAAAGTACGATCATATCACTTCATACCAGAACGCATTGAACTCGTTGAATGTTAGAAATAGATACCAAATCCACAAACTACTTCTATTTTATACTGTTCTTAACTGCCCCGCCACACCCTCTTTTCTCGCCGAAAAGTTTCAGCGTCTTACCGATCATGGATTAGCGCTATGCTTAAACAGAGATTGTTTATTGGCCTTTCCAGTTCCCCGCTCCTCTTTTTTACGTCGTCCTTTACTGTTCATGCAACGAGACTCTGGAATCAGTTGCTAACCAATGTTGAACTCGCTCCGTCCTTGGCGTACTTTAAGAAGCGACTGAAAAAACTTTTAATTTCTAGTCAGTAATATAAAGTGTTTTCTTCCTGATTTTTTTTCATTTCCTCTCAACCACCCGTTCCTTTTTTTTGATTCATGATATCTCACTTTAAATGAAAAGGTATATTTGGGTGATTATCCGTCTTTGTGGAGTTTGTGGGCATATGCTCATGTATGTGTTCATGGATTTCGTGAGGATGGATAATAATTTGAATGATTTATGCAAGCATGTAACTTGCTAAATTTACTTTTATCTGGTTGGCTGGAAGAGATTGCCGCCTAGTAATATGCACACCAGATTGTATTTGCAATAAAAGTGTTCAATAAATAAATAAATGAAACAGAAGAAACACGCAACATTTTACACGTGTACGTATGTTAAAAAATGTCATCACACAATGTCTCTTTTAGGATAAACATAGAGGTCGTATCTCCACATGTTTCTATCTACGCGCACATCTCTCGCCTAATTCCCATTCACACATACATGCTCCTCTGTTTCTGTTATTTCTTACATTTCTCTAAGTTAAAATTTATCTAACCCTCTCCGTCCACTGTCTCATAGGTCTACTCATTTTGTGTTATCCACTCATTTTCAACATACGTGTTTATATTTATTTTCTTAAGTCTTTCCCAACAGTCTCAATGTGGACAAATATTCATTTCTAATTCTACTTTTACATTCATCTCAACATTTTATTTAATAAACATAAAATATCTATAAATAAAGGAAAGAAAGCTAATTAAAACAAAATCTTGACACTAACAATGTGGTTAGCAAATCGAGTTAAAAAAATGATAGTAATTTGTCACGTTAGATAAGAATTATTAATTTCCAAATGTTATTCTTATATAAGATTTGAACAGTTTCCTAAAAATGCAAATTTAATGTGTTATATAAAAAATAAACCATGCTCTGCTTTCTAATCATTAACCAAGTCAGAAACACATTTATCACGTTGATGAGCTTTTTCTTCCCATTAACTTCACAAAGTCTTCTTAACTGTAGAAGCACTGTTGTTAAAAACTGTAAAGAGAGGAGTAGAACTTTGTAATCGATCTCATATTCAGCGAATAAATTGATTTATCCTAATCGATCCAATAGGAATGGGTATTGTGGCAGTGTTTTGGCCGTTGCTGATCTTGTTGCGTGGAATGGTCTGCCTTTAAGTGTTATAAATACGAGTACATATGAGTGGCGTGCGCAGCTTTAGAAAATATTTAAAGACATCCCTTTAAGGGACGTCTTGTCAAAATGCATGGTTTTATATGAATACTATGTTACATATATAGACTACACTTCACGTTTCTTTGTAGCCTTTCTTCTTGACTTAATAAGTTATCTGCAGTTTTCTTTTTTTTTTAAAACACATGTAGATACGGAGAAGTACTTAATTCAATGGCCACAGCCACCGTTTACTTATCCTTACATTTATATTAGGTCCTTACATATGAAATTGGCGTTTTGTTTGGGAGGAACATAAAGTTGATTTTTTTTTAATATAATATATTTATTTAATCAAAGTATGTACCATTGCTATCTATGCACTTTTGCCATCTCATAGGTAGTTCATCGATCCCTTTACTAAAAAAACCATTCGGACGGGAATCAATAAAATCTTTGAAGTCGGTTTGGACTGCCCCATCGGAGTTGAATTTTTTCCCTTGCAAGAAGTTATCCAAATTTCGAAAAAAATAGTAATCTGTTGGGGCAAGGTCCGGAGAGTACGGTGGATGTCTTAGACATTCCAATTGAAGCTCTTCTAATTTGGTAGCCGTCTGTTGTGCAGTGTGTGGTCTAGCGTTATCATGAAGCAGCAGTGGCCTAGAGCGATTAACCAGCCTCGGTTGTTTAGCAGCTAGCTTTTCCATCATGGTTTGCAGTTGCTGACAATAGACATCTGCCGTAATCGTCTGGCCAGATTTAAGAAAGCTGTAGTGAACGACACCAGCACTAGTCCACCAAACGCTCACAAGTAACTTTATTGGAGTCAATTTTCGCTTGGGGCATGGTTTGGCTGGTTCGGCAGGGTTCAGCCATTGCGATGAGCGCTTCCGATTATCATACAGGATCCACTTTTCATCACAGGTAATGATTCGATTCAAAATCCCTTCATTATTGTGCCGGTTGAGTAATGCAACGCAGCAGTCAACGCGCGTTTGTTGATTTGCTTCACTCAATTCGTGAGGTACCCACCTTTCAAGCTTTTTCCCCTTCCCAATTTACTTCAAGTGGATTAAAACAGTTTTATCACTAACACCGCAGCCTGCAGCTAACTCGGACGTGGTTTGCGATGGATCCGCTTCCACAATAGCCTTCAATTCTTCATTATCAACTTTGGTCTCCGGCCGTCCACGGGGCTTATTCTGCAGGTCGAAATTTCCAGAACGAAAACGTTAGAACCAAAAACGCACTGTGTTTTTTTTTGCGGCACCGTCGCCATACACATCATTAATCCTTCGAGCCGTTTCTGCAGCACTGGTGCCACGGTGGAACTCGTACTCGTAAATAACGCGATATTTCAAGTTTTCCATTTTGTAAACTGAGTGACGCAAAGAAAAAAAACAATGAGGAAAAAACAAATGAATTATAATTTTCGAAACACAAATACTTGAGTAAATAGCTGTATAAATTTTAATTTGGAATTCCTAACCAAAGAGAAGATATTTGAGATCAAAGTTGCCAGTACGGCAAAACGCCAATTTCATATGTAAGGACCTAATATTTATTTTGTAACATTTTGATCAGTTTATAAAAGTGGGTTTGAATCCCGAGTTACAGCGTTCTTGGGAAGAGTGGACTCTAAAACGGCTCAATATAAATTTTCATTGTATTATTATTAAAGCACTATACAAATTAACGTTTTGTATTATATTTGATTATTCCCTGATACATTCACAAATGAGAATCGTTACTTTCGGGAGATTTAGTTCATCCTGTATTTGTAAATAATCGCAGCATCGCTATTTTAAGGGCATGGCTCTGTCCCATATTTTTAATGGGTATGCTTGGATATATTACTATTTAAGCGTTAAAATATATCTACCCACTGGTTTATACGAGGCTTGCTACTTAAGTTTTGAGATATGGCAACACCAGTCTAGATACGTCAAATTTGACATCAGCATCGTATAGTTTGACGTTTTTAATGGTATACGTGCTCAGAAAGTTTTGTCATACGAGTGCTATTTGTGTTGTTTACAGTGACTTGAAAAATTCATCTTGGCCAAAAATGGAAATAAATCGTGAATATTTTCGTGTGATGATTTTTTATGATAACAGTGTGCCGATCAGCTCGCTTCAACTTTTGGCGGTGAAGCACTATCCCGGGTCACGGTGTTTCGCTGATTTTCTGAATTCAATCATGGTCGTAGTTCGCTCCAGGACGAATTTCGTGAAGGTCGTCCAAAATCGGTTGTTGTGCCAGAAAACATCGATGCTGCGCGTGAACTGATATTGCAAGATCGTCATGTGACTTATCGTGAGATTGAGGCATGTTTGGGCATTAGTTTTACTTGCACACATTCAGTATTGCATGAACATTTGGCCATCAAAAAGATTTGTTCGCGTTGGATACCGCATGCCGCCAAACTTTTCTACCACAAAACACATATTTCTTATCCTCTACATCCATACACTAACTCATATAATCTCTCTGAATTTTTATATTTCCTTCTTTCAAAATATCGTTAATTTAGACCAATCATAATTTCCTTGGACTTCCTCTATTTTTGCTCTTGCATTCACATTTCCACTGTACATTTATTTTGTTAATTTTTCTTAATTTATTCGTTCTAAATTAATAAACTAGTCAAAATTATAACGTTTTTATTGGAAAATATATATCTTAAACGCATTTTTCGTTCATGGCATTTGTTTTAAAAAGAGGAACATTTTTATATCGACGTGTTCCAGGAAAACTGGCAGTAGCACTTAATACGTCAATTCAACAGGACGGATATTACACGGGATAAATGTTATTTTATCAGTTTATTCTATTTTTAATTCATTTTATCTAATAAGTCGTTCCTATGAAATTGGTATTTAAAATTTTAATTATGCACATTTTAATCGGTTTACTTCAGGCTGTTAATTTTTTTCAGTTTTACATATGTATCTGCTGTCAAATTTCTTATTCGAATGTGACAAATTTTTGCCCGAAATGTATTCGTATTGGCTTTTTTTATACAGTTTTTAATAAATAACATAGATATTTTTTTTATAACGACGCATATCGTTCGAACGAGAGATATCAGAGATACAAAGTTTATACTCGTACATCTTACAAATCCCTATTTGATAGCATTCATATACAGTAAATGAAAAACTCTGACGTCACACTGAGAGGACTTGCTACCGTGAAGTGGTGACTTCGCTCATAAATAAAAGGAGGCCCTTGAAAGTGAGAGTGGTATACTGGTGTACAGGGAGCGATCTCTTGGAAATGGTGTGACTGGCGACTGAGCCTATAACGGACATACCATTTGATTCTGATCGCTAAATTGACTAAAGATTTCAACTGCTTTATATGTGATATTCATTTGTTTCGACTTTGAAATTTTCGTAAAGTGAAAAATAGTGTTAAGTAGAAATCTATGGTATATTTCATTTTCACTTTTTTTTTCACATACACATATATTATTGAAGATTAGTGACTATAAGTATGTTTTTTTTTTGTTTTATAATGCATATATTATTGTAGATAAGTGAACTGTTTTATTGTACAAGACCTCCTCTGACCTAGATATTAAGATGCCTATCTCATAGCCTAGGGGTAACGGGTTATATTCCCGTTGAACCCCTTTTTTTTAAATGGTTTCAGTCGAGTTTTAAATTCAAGACTTGGTTAACATCTTTCTGGGTGGTTGGAAAAGATTGACATATGGAAATAAACCAGCTAGGTTGTATTATACAATTGTACAAGTGAACTGTTTATGAGGGTAAAATTTAACTTTTGAAGTATTCATTTACTGAAAACTTGATTGTTCAGTTCAATATAGTAGGTGTATAACTAGTTTGCAATACTTTTCAACCAGCTTGACAACTATTATAAAGTACTTATTGAAATTTAAAGATTTGTATTAATGACATAGTAAAGAAAAGTCGTTGCAATCCCAAAATTACAAAATAAATTTTAAAATGCAACAAAAATCAAGTAATTAAAATGTTACAAGGTCTTCGATGATAAAGAGAAGAAAATGGATATTGAATAAAAACAAGAAAAATACGCTTTGTCACTAAAGAAAAGTGTAATACATTATATGTTCAATCACTTTAACGTTGGTGCGAGTCTGCAAACTGTTTTAGGGTCAAACAGCATGGAGAGTAAAAACGAAGTATAAAAATTAAGAGTACTAGATAAGAGACAGTGGGCGAGACCCTGATCGAAAAGTTGCCGAATTTATTTGACGAGATATAAAAGGATGGCGGGATAATTAAGAACGTTATACCATAAGGTCTTATTTATTTAAGATTCATGATTTAAGGTCTGCGGACCGTTAAATCCGTTTTTCACACAAAATTTAATGCAAATTCGTTGATGCACAGTTGATGCCATTTTTAAACTTGTAAAAAATCGAAAACACGCACAAAGGTAGATGTACTCGGTACAGCGTAACTTTTACAAATGTCAAGCTATGACGCTGAAATTTAGAGGGAAGTGTCAATGATAGATGTGGTAACCTAGCAAAAAAAAAAGAATTTCAATCGGGTGACTGACAGCGGAACACGGTGGCTGGTCCTAAAACTTTTTGATCAAGGTAGTATACAAGTGATTATACGTGAGCACTACGACGATATGATAAGGTGCAATATGATTATATTTTTCATGATGAATATGAAACGTATACAAATATATCCCATTCGTTTAAATTTGCTCAGCTCTGCAGCCCAAAAAAAAACATTTTTAATACATTCATGTCATTGTTTTTCGCTTTATACTAAATAAAGTATAGGCTGAAGAAATAATGTATTCTGGGGTCAGGTTTAAAAACTATTGGTAAGGTCACACAAGACGTTTCGATAGTATCTGATTCACCCAAATACTCGTATATGCCATGATATATGCCAAAACTGTTATGTACGAGGCATATCCAGAAGATAAGTGTACTGAATTTTTGTAGGTTACAATTTTTTTTATTTAAACAAAAAAATTACGTGGTTACCGTAGTACTTATGTAAGCTATTTTTCGACATAGTCGCCATTCCTCTCAATGCAGGTGGTGAAGCGGGGTATCAACTTTTTGATGCCTTCCTCAAAGTAGTTTCCCGCCAACCCCTCCGTCCACTTCTCCACCTCCTCCTTTACCTCCTCGTCGGTTGAAAACCTTTTTCCACCCATGTGCAGCTTCAGGGAGGTAAAGAGATAGTAATCTGAAGGTGCTAGGTCAGGGGAATGCGCGGGATGGTTCAGGACATCCCATTTAAACGAGGCGAGCAGTTCCTTCGTGGCGTTGGCCGTGTGTGGTCTGGCATTGTCGTGCAGCAGGCAGACTCCCTTTGTCAGCATGCCTCTCCTCTTGTTCTGAATCGCCCTCCGCAATTTTTTTAGGGTCTCACAGTATCTTGCACAGTTGATGGTCTCCCCTTGAGGCATATATTCAATTAAAATTATGCCTTGACAGTCCCAAAACACGGATGCCATGATTTTCTTGGCTGAAATTGTGGTTTTGAACTTTTTGGCGGAGGGTGAAGAGGTGTGACGTGACCGTTTTTAAACTCGCGACAGCACTTGTACACACTCGTACGATTCATAGCTTTATCACCATATGCAGTTTTTTACCTCATTATAAACCTCAACCGGAGGTTTTCCCTTCCAAACGAGATAACGGATGACGCCGCGTATTTCGCACTTGGCGGGAGATTGGATTGACATTTTTCACGAAACGTGTTGTCGCGTCGACACTTCTCAACGTACTGACCTCAAACCGGTCTCGTTGTGGAGGGGAAGGGTCAGGCTACACGGAAGTGTAGCCAACATGTCGAAAATAAAATCCATCCGGTCGTGAGAGCCTCAGTACACTTACTTTCTGGATACGCATAGTACTATAATTTATTTATTTTATTTATTAACATAATAATATATTATATATGACAAGAAATTTTATAAATATATGATTTGTGATAAACAACAGGTAATTTAATGTGGACACACAATTTTACAATAAAAACAATAGGTAATTTAATGGGAACACACAATTTTACAATAAAAACAATAGGTAATTTAATATGGACACACAATTTTACAATAAAAATAATAGGTAATTTAATGTGGAAACACAATTTTACAATAAAAATAGTAGGTAATTTAATGTGGAAAAATGTAATATAATACAATACATCTGTAAGTTGTTACATAAAAAAGAGGATGACTTCTTAAACGGTTTTAATTCTCAGGAGCATACAAATTAAGGGGCTCAAACATTGCTGAGCAATTGAATTACATTACAAT
Organism: Odontocerum albicorne; assembly: GCA_949825065.1. Lineage (NCBI taxonomy): Eukaryota > Metazoa > Arthropoda > Insecta > Trichoptera > Odontoceridae > Odontocerum > Odontocerum albicorne. The sequence goes on from OX463856.1 coordinate 23,854,024, forward strand.
ACTTTTAGTATGAATAACGTGGGGGAATCTGTTTTTTTCTTATTTAGAAGCTTCCATAATTGCAAACTTTAAAAAAATTTACATTGTGTACATATTCTGAATAATCACCCTCCGTTATATTTTATTTATTTTATACATGACAAGAAATATACATAATATGCGAAAAAAACAACAGGTAATTTAATTTGGACACTTAATTTTAATGGATCTGGGTTTTTTGCCTTTCATTTGTCGTGTCCTCAGTAAACTAGGTTTTTGCCTACATCTTACTGAGGATAATACAGGTAATATATCATAAATGTCACATTATAAGAAGTGTCTTTTACGTTTTTAAATGCCCGTTTTTGTTATCAGTATGTTTTTTTATTATATTTTGGATTTAATGAGCATAAAAAATGCAAACTATCCCGAATGTGTATTTTTTTAGGAAATTCAAATTCAACGCTTTCATACTTTTATATCCTTTTTTTATTTAATTATTAAATAATCTTGTCAATCTGTCTGACAAGATCATGGTTTGGCGAAACTCCTGTCATTAATGAATTAAAGCTTTTAATTCTGTTTTTCTAAAAAAAGTAAAGTTCTATTTATTGAAAATTGATAGCGTTAATTTTGTGATTAAATTAGAAACATTTGTTAAATAGAATAAATCCAACGTTTGCGATGCTTTGTTTTCCTCAAAAAATATGTTTCGGTTTGAAGTATGTTTTAAAAATTTTCATTATGATCCATCACAAACAATTTAAATCAAATTTATGCGAAAGAATTTTTTTGAGAAATTGACAAGCAAATTTTTTTTCTGGTGTGAAAGTTCAACAGCAGTCATATAAACACCTTTCTAGGAATATGTTTTCTATTAAAATGTCACATTTTTTTATAAGACACAAAGCAATAAATGTTTTTATGAAATAAAACAAATAAACTTGACATTTAATAAAAATTCCTTTGTTTTCCGATACAGACAATTAAAATCGTCATCATCATACTTTCGTGTAGCTCATGACTGAGCATCGTGACTCCCATGATAACCTCTGACGACTTCTCTCCATCCATCTCTGCGATCCGTGGTTCGAAAGACAATTGTTAAGGGAAGTTCTGTTGCGTCTCTCACTTGATCAGTCCAACGTACTGAAACTCTTCCTCTTTTGCTTTGTCCTTCCTCGCTTACATTAACCACAAGCCTCTCCAAACAGTCTCATTGACGTATTTAAATTATAAGACTCAATACCAAACAACATAAAATATATTTGAATTCCAACCCGTTTCACACTAAAACAACTAAATTATTTCAAAATTGCATTAATGTAATATTTCAATAAACTCAAAAAGTGAACTGTTACTCAATAGAAATGGTTATCGACCCCTTTTCAAGATGACGATGTCAGTATATAAATGTTGGATTATTATATATAAAATACATCAAGATGCCGCAGCACTTCGATTTAGTCACGAGTTAAGCCGCCTATAGAGGTGTCGTGCAGTGAAAGGGGAGGGTGGGCAGTCAAGCAAAGACGTTACATAACTGACGTCAGTGACGGACTGCTCGCTGGACCAAATGGCTTCTTAATTCGATGCAGAAGTACAAAACTACTTTCATTCTGTGCCAACTGGCTTTTTGAGTTTTTTTATCTTTTAACAATTAAAACATTTCGTGTATCATATATGTCGGTTTTGCTTAATGTTACGAAGTTCTAGTGATTAAAGTAAATAAATAGCACTTATTTTATTTTTTCTATGAAAGTTTAGGAATTTTCGAAACGATTCTTTAGAATATTTATAACCACAAAGGCATATAATAAACTCATATATCTATTTATTCAATATGTTTAGCACGGGGAGAGTTTAAAACCGTCGATCTTCTTCACTGCAGCGTCTAGTTAACATCAAAAGTCATTGAAATCATATTAAATATTTTTAAAAAGGTTTTATACTATTATGTAAATCTTTGTTAACAGTCCAATCTCAATGAGCTTATCTTTTTCAACCAACCAGGAAGATGTTAATGAAGCCTTAAACGAAAACCATACTGGCATCCTTTTTTTAATTGGATCAACCGGTTATCATGCCCATAACCTCCGGGCTAGAAGGTTAATGTTTTCACAAGGTATTCAAAACTCATTTAGAAAGATAAGAAATACGAAGTAAAAAAATCTACAACATTTTCAAATAGGCTAACATCATTGAAAACTGATTGATGTGAAGACAAAGATCTGAGAATAAATGTTGCGAAATTCAATCATGGTGATAGAAAAGATTGAAAGAAAAAGTAAATGCGATACATAGGTGAGTAATGGAAGATATGAGCACGTTGAGCGATTCTGCTACTTTGGTAGTGTTTTCTCAGATAATGGAAGAATTACAAGGGGTATCGAACGGCGTGTAGGGATAGGAAAGAAAATCAATGAGGCACTTAAACGTATGTACATGTATGTATACTTAAACCGGAAAATATCGGAACGGTAGTCAACAGCAGTTTTTTTTTTTAATATCAACGTATGGGAGTGAAACGTTGACGTCGAACAAGGCCGAAAAGAGCCAAAGAAATTCTAGAGAAACGTTTGCACTGAGAAGAATTCAAGATATGATAATATATGACAAAATACGGAATAAAGTGAACAATGATGAGTGTAGTTTAAAGGCTTGTTGTGCTGAGTATGATGAAAACATGGTTTGGGCACATGGAACGAAAGACAAAACAAATATACATTGTGAATGTGAGTGGAAAGTGTAGTAGAGGAAGACCAAAGAAAGTATGATTGGATCAAGTGAACGACATTTTAATGAAGAAAATGTAAGAAGTCAGAGAAAGTTATGCGAGTACGAGAAGGTCGAGATGTCTCAGCCTTTCAAAAGTGAAGCGATTGGGTAACGCTTGGTAATGACCGAAAATTATTATTTTAAAATCGAATTCTTTGCAGGGGCTACAGAACTTTTTTTATAAAAAAACTAATTCAAAATGATCGGTAGTTTAAAAAAAAGCAGAGATCACGTAAGAATTAAATACATTTATTTTGAGAATATCAATGGCCTACTTAATAAAAAGTTAGAATTTCACTCAAAGTATTCGGGTTCGATTCCCGATAGTTTCCCAAAAAAAATGTGCTAGTTTGATTTAAGAGTTCGTCTAAATGTCTGCGAGTATTTTGCTTGCCCGTCTTGGTATCAACATCTACGATGATGAACTATGAGTATCTTGACTACGAAGAAAGTGTAAAGCACTTAATTTACTTTTATTTATTTTATAACTATGTATACGGATAATTAACGGTGCTGACATGTTAAAAGGCAAGGCCTGGAGACAATATTATCTTCGGTCCCAATAATCGAGTCTTCGGCTAGAGTACTACAGCAGTAGGCAAGTAACTCACTATCGTCGATTTGTTAATACTACCAACGTGGACAAGGAACAATACTTGCAAGCATTCGTATTAACTCTTTAACAAAGCTGATACATTTTTGTCCTTTTTTGGGTACCATCGGAAATCGAGCACGAAGCCTCTGAGTGGAATACCAGCTTTTAATTAAATAGACTGTGGAGATCGTCATGATAAATGTATTTATTTTTTTGTAAAAACATTGCAATAATGTATAATATGTTTTATAAAAAAGTTTTGGTACCCCTTGCAAAGAATTAAAAAGAATAATTTTCGGTCATTACCACCGTTACTCAATCGCTTCACTTTTGAAAGGCTGAGAAATGCAGCTCACGCCAAAATATTAATGGGTTATATATGCAAAAATATAATTATGCAATGCCAACTTCACGTATTCATAGTGATAGCGTTTAATTATTCATTGCAAAAAATACTTCGATTCCAGATAATTTAGTTTGAAAGATTTATTTTACACACCAATAGTTTTGATCGTAAAAACATCATCTAGGGACTAGATATTTCGTATTAAACATCATCTAGTGACTAGATATTTCGTATTAAGCATCATCTAGTGACTAGATATTTCGTATTAAACATCATCTAGTGACTAGATATTTCGTATTAAACATCACCTAGTAACTAGATATTTCGTATTAAAAGTCCAAGAATTTAATATCTCAACACGCATATCTTCCACAGCCGCACATCCTACTTCTTACATTTCCTTCTTTCAAAATATATTTCACTTGATCCAATCACAATGTCCTTATTATTCCTCTGTCACGCCTTCCCCTCACATTGGCACTGTATATTTATTTTGTAAATATTCTTTATTCATTTGTTCTACATGACCAAAACAGTCAAAATTATTACGTTTTATTACTAGAAAAAAAATCGTTAGTGCGTTTTTCGTTCAAGACATTTATTTTTCTTTCTTCATTCATTCATTTCACGTGCCTAAACTATCTCAGAGTTCTATTCTTCACCTTACTCAATACACCAGCACTCAGTACACCGTAATTACTTTATTCTATAATGTGTCCTAGAAAATAGTTAAAATTAATTTTACAATGTAGAAATAGAAAATAAGCTTTTCACAATCAACATTTTTAATAATCATTGAAAGAATTTTCATTCATCTCATTTATGACACTGAGTCATAAGAAAAAAAAAAGATTGAATTTATTCAATATATTCGTTATTTTAAATTTCTTGATAATAGTATGATTTTTATAAATTTTACTGCATAACTGTTATCTTCTTTATTAATTAAAAAAGCCCCTCTGGCACTGACTATAATAATCCGATAAATTTCGTCTGTGTGAAAGGAAATAATATTTCCCGTTTTATGGTACCCTTTACATATCATTCTATTGAAAATATTTCATTATACGCCGGTGATAAATAAATATATACGTAAAATTTTTAAAGGATGGTAGTTTCGGAGTCATGGTGAAAGAAAATAGCGACATGAGACACTGCATATGTAGTATTTCTATCAAAATCTATCTAAAAGAGAGAGAGATAGAGGGGGAAAGTACGGCGGCATCTTTAACATATGCTGGGAATTATTTGACTTGGATAACGTTTAAATGGAGTTAATAATTTTAATTTATTCATTTATATGACAAGTAATTGAATCAATGCATAATTTATCATAAACAAGATACATAACAAGCAATAACAGGTAGTTTAAGGTTTGTTACCTTTCATTTTTCGTATCCTCAATAAATTAGACTTTTGCATGTATTTTACTGAGAGCATAATATATGGTAAACATTGAAAAATGAGTTGATGTTTTATTATCGATTGTTGATTATATAATACCTCCGTCTCAAACTCTTTTCAAATTAATAATTAGTGAGACTTAATCACATGTAACATAACATATGTATCACGCGAGTCAACCCCAACCCCTGCATACTTCATCATTTTAGACTAACCAAAAGACCATTCCATAATATCCCGCACATAATCACATTTTTTATTACAAGTTATTTCTCCAAACGAAGTATTTAGCAACAGTACATATATGACCATTTGTTCATTGAAATAATGTGTAGATTTAATCTTCCCATTTTTTTGGTTCTGGGACTTGTTAAAATTTTGTGCATCCTGAAGTGCATTGAATAAATCTCATGCACTAGCATAATATAACTATTTAACGAAAACATAATATTTTTGATCGCGATTTGATTTTCTTATATAATCATTATGTTAAAATAAAGAACATGACTTACGTAACTCTCTTTAATACTAAATTTCATTCGAAGAATGCTGATGGAATATTTATAAAACATCAGTACAACAATACACTTAACGGACATAGTCCAAAAATTCAACTACACTTGAACCTAACCAAATTTAAATCCAGGTCGTATTAGCTACGAGTATAATGCTAATCAAAAGACAATCATCACTGACACTGAAGGTATTCCGACATTCTAGAATTGAATAATTTGTTGTAAAAATACAAAAATTTGGTCAAATAAAAAATAACAATAAATAACAACCAATCATTGAAGAACACAAAACACATCACAGTTTATAGCATTCGCAATCTGGCATAACGGTTCAACGAGTCTTGATGCCCATCTTAAAGCTGTCAATTGCAGTACATTTTTTTAAAAGATCAGACAGTAATAAATTTCACGATATGAGGCTTTTCGAGGACGTATTATAGAAAGAAATAAGATTTTTTTTAGCTTGTCATATATTTATTTTAAAATAAAGAAATTTGCATGGTTAAAAAAATATTATTAATTTAAAAAAAAATTATGATCAATGTATAGAAAAACAATTATGATCAATAATACATTATGAATCGAAGGAGAAAGAAGAGGATGCTGGATAATAAAGAAAAATCAGGAATTAAACACGTAATATGACTGATAAGAAATTAAGAGGTTTTTAAATCGCTTTTCAAAACCTTTTAATGATGGTGTGGGTCTAACATTATTTGGTAACTAGTTCCAAACTGCATGGACAGTAAAGGGTGATGTAAAAAAGAAAAACGGTGAACTAGGAAAGTCGATAAACATTATCTGATTGAGCGTAGTGTTGTCCGTCATCGGAAATACTCTGAATATTTTCGGTAAAATAACAGGCTTCAATAAACTCGTCAATGATACTATGTTGGTCACTGTCCCCGAGAACCTCGGTTACTGAAGTGCTCGAGCTCGTAGATGGCATTGTTTCAGGTTAAGATGGTTAAGAAAAGGTGGCGGGACAATTAAACTACATAAAAAATCTTTCGATTAAGGTAGTTATTGGTTGTGGAAATATGTATTTAGTAATGATAGTTACAAACCAATATAAGACTCGCTCCGTTCTTGGCATGCTTTAAGAAGCGACTGAAAAAACTCTTAATTTCTAGTCAGTAAAATAACGTGTTTTATTCCCGATTTTTCTTTTCCTTTCCTCTCCACCATCCCTTCATTTTCTTTTGATTGATTATATCTCACTTTATATGAAAAATAATGTTAATTGTTAAATAAATAGTTGCTTAAGTTAAAATAGTTTTAGCGAATCTTAAAGTAAGTTTTTCTAAGAAAACATTTGTCTGATATACATGTATCTAAACTGCAAAAATAATGTCATTTATGTAAAACGTATATTTTCAATTTTTTGTTTTCCAAACCTTACGAATTTCCAAAGGTCATGAATAAATTAAATGGAAATCAAATTAACGATAAGAAAAACAAATAAATCCTTACTTACCAGGAATGACCATTGCATTTTGTTTCAATAACAATACTATGTAATGAAAATATTAAGCAATAGAAAAAGAACACTTGATCCAACTAAAATACACGGGATTATGAGTGTCATGTTTGATAGATCTAAACTGACTGTTTTCACAGACATTCTCCATAGTTTTCCCATTTAGTGCACCCATCCAACCATTGACTTAAAAAAAAAGTGTTTGTCAAAGTACCTCATTTTGTTGATATCTTTCATTGTCATTTTTGTACAAATAGTTTTAATCTATGAATGTATTTGTAACATCAAACCAAGCTGTTAAAATTTTGAACCGTTCCAAAATAAGATCCATTTGAGATTGTGTTCTGGAAAAATAAAATAATATTTTTTACATTATTTCAATAACTGAAGAGATAAGGGATAAGGAGCAGAAGAAACTTCTTTAAATATGAATATATATAGTTCTGAAGGCTTAAACCCTGCAGAACTTATACGACCCTTACAAATACTGTTTAATGTACGAGTATGAACCCTTTAATTAACTATTGAATACAAAAAAAATTGACTAGATGTCAAAAATATTTTCTTTCAAAGAAAAATGCATGTCATTTTCTGTGACCTTGTTGATAAGACGTCTATCTTCCAGCCCGAGTTTTGTAGTATGGGTTCGATCCCTGTTGAAACCCGATTTTTTTAAAGGATTACAATTTGGTTTGTGAATGGAAGGCGTGGTAGAGAAAGACAAAGAAACGTATGGTTGAATCAAGTGAATGCTATTTTGAAAGAAAGAAACGTAAATAGTCAGAGATATCACATCAGGTATATATAATACATATAAGGATGTAGAAAAGGCGAAAGGTGTGAGTCAAAATAGAAAAGTCTTATTCTATGTCCCCTGTACTTTCCTCAATAGAGAAATGGCGTGATGTTATGTATATATTGCCAATCTGATGGTCACTTATGACCTCTATATGACATTTCTAGTTTGGTTAGAATATATGGCCACATCAAAAACAAAATAATTATTTTATAAATGGAAATGTTTTGATATTCACTGTGTAGACAGATCTTGAACTTGGAGCGTGTCTGAATGCGGTGCAGAAATTTAGAGGTTTAAGGAGGAAGATTAAAATTACACCATAACTTGTGTATTTCATATTTTCAAGTTCATTACTTATTTATGTATTTCTTAAAAGTACCTTTTTTTATATATTTCTTTATCACATTTGGCGACGTAGCGTGATGGGATTAGTGCCACATGGTTAGTCTCTTACAACCAATCGGAAAAATGTTAAAGAAACCTATAGTTAAAACTAGATTAAAATGCACTGCGTGAAAATATAACTGGTATCAAAAGCAATCGAACCCACAAACCCCTGAATAGGTCTCGGACGTCGTCTTACGTGTAATTAGTGAAAAAATAAAGAAATTTATTGTTAAGTATTCTAAAACGGAATACTACAAAATCGATGCGGGAACTTTTATACATTATGTGTTTATATTTTGTATGGTTTTGACTCCCGCTAATGTTTTTCTTGGGAATAAATGTATATATATTTTTTTCGTGACAATTACCCGTGAACCGTGAGGCTTGGTCGGTTTTTGGTTAAATTTTACGTTTTTCGTTACCAACAAAATACAACAACGCCGACATAGAATGCTTACCCTAACTGTAATGGTATTTCTCATAACTAGATGGTAAATGTTATAACTGACATTCTATTTTCCTTTTATCAGACATGTTTATTGAAAAAATGCGCGAGGTTTATATACCATACCACTAAATGAATAATAAAATATTAACAACTTCTAAATATCATGACAATTTGGAGCACATATGGTACATGAATAATACTCGTATATGAATGTATAGTATAACACTGCAAGAAAAAAAAATCATGGACAATCAAAGAAAATTTGAACTTCATTAAATTTCAAAAACATATATGGAAAAATTTAAATGAATTACTAGACTGCCATTCAAGATCTAATATCCTTCCTGAACTCAATAACATTTTCATTAATAATATCCACAAAACAATGAGTTATCCAATAGTTATATTCAGTAACAATGGGTTGATCGTTTAACATGCTAAAACAATTAAACATGCTTGATTCAATTCCCGTTGGGTCCCCAACAGGTTTAACTTTCAGATATAGACTTGATCAAATAACATATTGCTTTTAATATACGAGTGTTTGAAGTACGTATTTATTTAGTAAGTCGTTCATTCTTAACATTATGTGGACCACTGTCAATGTCTTTTTTATTCGTTTTCTTATTGTGCATTCCATCTTTACCACACCACGTTGCCAGTCACATATACTATCTCTTTGTTCTTGGTACAATTCACTCACGGTATTTTTTTCTAGAGTACTCGTAGCTCTATTTGTTTCTCGATTTTAATTATTATTTTTTCTGGAATTTGAGTCGAATAATCTGTAAACTTAACATGTTACAACGTGTTATAAACAAAAAAGGAGATGAATACTATATATGTTACTTTGTTTCACGGGCTATCACTTTTGAATAGGGCCTCGGATATTGACATCTTTAAGATTTGAGAAAACATAGTATTAATAGTTACGTTAACACTAAAGTTTAAAGATATTGTAATTTGTTTGGTAAAACACATTTTTATCCACTTAATATGATAAGTGGAAAAGCAGTGTTTTTCTGAAAAAAATATAATTTCAGAAAATGTTTTAAAAGAAAGTGTTTGAGCATTCTTAGTAATGGGAGTTAGTTGTTTCAGCTTAACATATATTTCATATTTACTCTTTTTTTTTTCATTTTACTGTATATAACTTTCTTTAAGCTTCGTTTGTAATTGAGTTTAACCTGTATGTGCTAGTTTTATAAAATAAATTATGTATTATTATTTTATAATGAAAGAATTGTATTTTGACATTTACCATATTGGATCGACTATAAGTTGATTTTTTTAATTTCAAATCCCTCACGAAAATATGGGAGTTTACAAGTTCTCTGTATTTAAATATTTATACAGGTTTTGCATTTAATTTTTTTAATATAAAAAAAAACTAAAACTGTTAGGCAGTTGGGCAAATTGTTGTATTTATTTATTTTACACATGACAAGAATATAAATATGCATTATTTGCGAAAAAACAACAGGTAATTTAATTTGGACACACAATTTAAATGGATCTGGGTTTGTTGCCTTTCATTTGTCGTGTCCCCAGTAAACTAGGTTTTTGCCTGTATCTCACTGAGGACATATAGCATGAAAAAATTAATCGATAATCTTACCAATTTTTGATTATATAAAAGCCCGTTGCTCATTCTCATCAACCTGACAAACACTGACACTCAATAACATATGTACCCATATACTTCACGCGAAATCTAACTCCTCACACTTCATCACTCCAAACAGACCAAAACGTTCATATCACAATATACCGCACATAATCATAAAATAAAAAACGACAAAAAATACCACACTCAAGAGCTCACACAAACCTTTGATACAAGTTATTCTTCTTGCAAGCTCAAGTACTCAAACTCCTGTCGCAATAACAACCACACTCCGATCGACTGCCTAAATGAATGGTTGAATTAAAATAGGCACTAAGTACCAAAAAAAAACTAAGTATGCAGTTTCTTTCTAAATGTCATATATAATGAAACTGCATACTTAGTTTTTTTTGTTTTTTTTTTTGGTACTTAGTGCCATTTTGATTCAACCATTCAAATTGGTTTTCTCCCTTTGCCTTTATTGAATTCGGCACACCAATGTATGGAGCTAAATAGGCATATTGCATTTGGGCAAGATATGTTTTAACTCTAGGGATGGTGCACATTTGATCAGTCGCCATGCGTGTCATATGTCTCTGCAGAGTCTGCATCTTCCCTTCCTCTCGATGATAGTGCCAGAGAATGGATTTGAAATGTAAATTGGCTATGTTCAGGACCCGATACTCCCTGAAAAGCTCCGCTATGGGATACCAGGTAGGAAGTTTATACATTATTTTATAATATTTTTTTGGGAAACCTGCAATATGTGTTTTTGTGTTAAGGTGCATCCCCTCCAAACTGATTTACCGTAAGAAAGTGCGGACTGACATAAGGCGAAGTATAATATATATTTTTAAGAATATTTTCACTGAGCACATTTCGAATCATACAAAATATGTATCCTAGTTTTCTGATGTTTGTGCTCAAAGCGTATTGAATCTATAACGTGTAAAACTTATAATTAACAAATAAAAATATATTTTAACAAAACTCGGTTGTATCTCTATTCATCTCCTCATTATAAATAATATATTTGATATATTTTTATTCTACAGTTATTCCACTCAATAGAAGTATAATATATCATACGGTTATTCCGCTTAAAATAATCAATCTCACCTTGAGGAGAGTTTCCGGCAAACTGATTGCCGGTGTGTTTGCTTCTATTTTATACACTATTCTTTCTTCATTGCTCTTCTTTTGACGTACTGTTTCTTGTTTATTTTTGATAATGGCGGTTCACGTCGATAATTTGCCAATGCGGTTGATATCTTTTTTATTTAAATTTACTCGATTTTGAGCATCATTTATGTAAATATTGAAAAAAATCACTTTTTTACCATATCTAGAAAACATGCTTATCAAACATACTATGTCTAATGTGAGTAGTCATATAAGACGACTGGTGAACATTTAGGGCCTATAAAAACATATTTTTGGTTGGTTGGAAGAGATTGCCACATGGCAGTAAACTCGCCAGGTTAAAAAAAAAGTTGGACCAAGAGTTTTTGATGATATCTGGTTATATAACATAAGTCTATATTTGAATGATTTTTTTAGTATTGCTTTGTTATTTCCTTTTAAAAAAGAAATTATTAAAATCTGCCTTTAAGTTTATCAATATATCATATTATTCACATATACATTATAGTTACTCATAAAATCATAATTTTTAAATAAACATTACTTTTGACTTAATAACATTCATTCTCAAACGTTTTTTTAATCTCTAATTCAATGCACTGCATACTTTCATTCGACTAACATTGTCAAATGATTTAAAATTGTATTCACTATCACCATATGGCAAACAACAAACCATTCACAACCATACAATTAGTCATTTTCACGCCTCTTGTTTCACTCTTCATTTCGTTTACTCAAGAGTCAATATAAATATTGAAGATCCGTCGATACATAAAACGACCTTGCTTGATAACTTTCTTTATACGAAACCATTTAATCATATATTCACCCACTCTGACACATACCGTTCTACCATAGGACGCGATCGATCTAATAAGTTTGCCATCTACTAAATATTCTTTCAATTATTGTATCACATTTTCGTTTTAAATTGTAGACCTTGACGGTCTTAATACCATGCGGCAATCATTATAACAGGACTGGAAACTTTAAAAAAATATAAACTGCCATATTGAAAGACACGCATCTTACCAATGTCACTGAATTTATGTTTTTCATGTATCAATCGGATAATTTAAAAGTTTTTACTTTTTACGTTGGATATTTTTATAACGTTTTTTCATTACTCAAAACAAAAAAAAATACGATTTCAAATTGTTTGATAAAATATTTAAAAGTTTAAAATTTAAACCACGCAGTTATCATTAGTTGAAATAAACCAACGAAAACTTCATTTGAAAACATCCAATCAGAATCCGTTTGTAATTAATTGTAAACAAAATATCCATACAGTAAACCATGACACGGGCACTTCGTGGTGTAAGTGAGTTTGGATTTCTATGAGTATTTTTTTAAAGCCTTCCCACAATAACTTCACATATCAATCATAACAATTTACTGAAATAAATGAAAACCTTTGGGAATGATTCAGGTACCACAGTAGTGGTGGAAAGTGAAAGTACTTTATTTATAATAATTTAACGACATATCTAAAATTATCTGACTTAAATGGTGATTCAACCAAAATAAGTTCTTCTCATTTTAAACAGACACAACAAATATCTAATTAATTCTAGTTTGGCGCACACATTTCACTTCTACCACGTTCATAAACCTCGTAACAAATATAATTCTATTACAAAGGCTTTACAATTTTTAAGGTGCATAGTAACGCACTGGACTTCCGTGCTGAAGTTTACCTGTTCGAACTCCGCGCTATGGTTACTCCCCTGGAACTACACACAATTTTTTTCAGCCTAGTATTAAGGGATATAAGGATACCCGTGACTTCGGTCATATGTATTCTTCCAAAAAATACATGCCGGTACGCTCCGATCGTCTCACTTCGGTATGACATCAAATTCAGTACAGCGGTGTGGCCGATGAGTTTGATGTTGAGCAACAGATTACTCAGTTAAAGAAGAGAAAAAAAAATAAAGAAATGAAACTCCACGGCACAGCCTCGCTTTCCAACTGAATTAACGTAGGAATGGCGAGGGAGATCCTCAACTTTGAGGGTCAGCAGCTACGATGACGACACTCTTGATCAGAATTTTATTCAAAACATTAGCTTTCAATATCTAAAAATGTGCGATTTTTAGCTTCATTGGGTTAAGTGGTAGGCGATATTAACCCCAAGTAATATAATATGTTATATTTTTTTAACTCCATTAACTAAACAATACACATATATGAAAGGTATTTCTTAATTATGTTATGTTGACTTGGCAGTTTAGAAGAAAATTCACGTAATAGAAGTAATATTTCCATTACTTTCAGTACCCATATTGAAATAATAATAGTCTTGTATGCATGTACTATACTAACAAAGAATTGTAAATTGTACTAAACAAAAAAAAATCTTATTATTTATGATTTCTCAATTATATATTACATACCAACATACCATCACACCCTTTCATAGTCAAGGTAGGCAGAGAGAAGAAAGAGAGACAGACTTTTCTAACGCTATACACATTTTTCTCCTCTTCTATATCTATAAGCCTTCTCATACAACTCCAACGATTTCTGTGACTTTCTTCATTTCTTTTTTTTGCTAAATATAATTTATTAGATCCCACAATACTCTTCTTGATTTTTTCCCACAATACTCTTCTTGATTTCAGTTCAGATATCTCGGCAGTGAACTGTTCAGCTCGCATGACCTCCCCAGAGAAGTAAGGCCTCAGGTAGATAAAGCTGCAGTTGTGGCGGCCTGCCTGAGAGATGTCATATGGAGGAATAAAGATATGAGAACAGATAGAAAGGTACGCATTTATAAGACCTGTGTGCGACCTATCCTCACGTATGGCATCGAAGCGAGGGCGGACACTGTCAGGACAAAAAGTATGCTAAGGACAACGGAAATGAGAACTCTGCGCGCTATTGCTGGGAAGACTTTGTGTGATCGTGTAAGGAACACCACAATCCGAGAGGTCTGTGAGGTCCAAGATGTGGTCAGATGAGTACGACAGTGTCGATGATACTGGTACCAACATGTACAGAGAATGAATTCCACAAGAATTCCATACATAGCTCTGCATGGGGTGCCGGATGGACGGCGTCCGCCAGGGAGACCCCCGAAACGATGGAGAGATAGCTGGAGCTCAGCATCACAGGAGGACAATCCTGCAGTAACAGACTCTTGAGAGTCTACAGAAAGTTTAAGAAGAAGAAGAAGTATAAACCTACCATTTTGTGAATGTAAAGAACCAATTCACTAAACGGCCTGTGACGATATGGAATAATTTCCTAACAACAAATTTTGTTCATCTTTCGTTAGTACTAAAACTCTTAATTGAAACAATCACTCTACATTCACATTCTTAGAGACATGATCATAAATCCCACGTTTTTTACACAATTCACGAATTCAACTACCTATCACATCATTTCCAAACAACTCCTCATTATACGTTCAACATTCGGATTAATAATTTATTGTTTTGAATGAAAATGTTGTATGTATTTTCTTTTTTACATAACCGTAATTGATTTTATTTTCAATTCTACATTTTATTTCGTATCAATCATTTTTGACAAGTACGTTCCTCACATTGTAACATTTTATAACTGAAATTACATAACAGAGTTATGCAACACATTAATTCAAAAATAAATTGTATCCGTAAATGCAAAAAGAAGAAACAAAACGCCATTAATTTAAATCTTTCTCTCACATCTGGTTCTGGCGATAAGATTGCTTCAAAACGTAACCTTCACCTTCCGTCTCTGTCGGACACGGCCAATATTAACCGGCGATGGGGGAAAGAGAAGACAGGCGTAATGGCATGATCAAGTTCCGCTCACTCCGCCAGTATTTTATAAAGTTGTTTTACGACCGATCGGTTCGTTGATCGCTATTCTCAATAAATACGATCACTTCCACAGGAATTTACAACTTTTTATTTTTGATAAAACAACGTTTAAATGATAAACTTTTTGATTATTAACTTAGTCATTATCTAGACCAGTGCCAATCAAAACATGGTCCCCGGACCAATTTTGGTCCACGTCGAGATAAAATTACAAAACAAATAAATGGGTAGTAATTTCATTATTGTATGTTTCTAACTAATTTCGTATAAAAGTAATTAAAAGGTTTTAAGATTATTGATTTTATTTCACAAAAATACTGGAATAAAAAAAACTGGTCCATAAATCTAGAAATGTGGCGGTCATTTTTATTTATCTTAATTTACATTCAACCTTACGTATTAAAAATAAAACATTTTTCGTATTAATAAGATTATTTTCGATACCGTATTCATAACTAACTGTTAAGAGTTTCCCCGCTCGCAAACGGAATGACCTTGTTAAAAGAATTTTCTTATTTCGATATCTAACACATCTCCATGGATAAATGGACTTTTCCGATACCAATATATTCCAAATCTGGTATGATAAACTAAGGATTAAGCTTCTTAATATTATTTGTTTACATATCTAAGTGACTTCACAACGAGACATGATTTCATTGGTCTGGTCATCATATTGTATTTCCATTTTATTCGTAGATTTTTTTTGCTTTTGCTATGATTTAATTGAGTTAAATCTGTATTAAATTTAAAATAAAATAAATAAACAAATATACGAGTAGTTTGTAATTTGTTTTTATGAAACACTGTTTATTCCACTTTTTGTAACGGTATAACTCTACCGGTTTCAAAGTTTTCACCTCATCATCAGGGGAGCACAAAGAGTCTTGTTTGTGCTCCCCTGATGATGAGGTGAAAGCCTTGAAACCGGTAAGGTTATACCGTTACAAAAAGTGGAGTAAACAGTGTATGATAAAAATAAATTACAATGTCTTTCAATCTCCACAATGTTAAAGCCTTAACTATAAATGATATACAAATATAGAGTGCTGGTTAAACGATGACAAAAAATGCAAAAATCCTTTCGAATAATCCATTTAACACATTTGGCCGACGAAAACTTTTGATTATTGTGGAATTGTTTTTTTAATAACACTTCAGGATATTTAAAAATATATAATTCGGTATTTCTTAAATAGCAAATCATTTGATTTATGGACAAAAACCCTTGGGACTACTTACAGTTTGCTGTTTAAATATTCAGGAAAGATATCCTATCGAATGACGCGTTTATAATTATGATGCAAACGTGAGGATGTGAATGTTTCAACTGAGTGTTTTAGTATTAAGGATAAATAAATTAAATTAGTGATTAAGAAATTAGACCAATTCGTCACAGGTCTAACCTAGTATATCGGTTGTCTAAATCCACAACATGCAGGATTTTTAGGATTGTTATGCTCTACGATTCACCTTTCCATTCAAAACAATGTAAATTTTAAATTATAGTATAAACAAAAAAAATATAGTAGAATATGTCTAGGTGTCGTTATTGTTCGTCCTTGTAAAACTATTTCCCTGTTGCTTTAAGATAGAGTCATAAAATACTTATGAAAATAAATCATCAATATATTGGCATGTACTCTATATTAAAATACTTTGTACGTGTTATTCCGTTTATTTGATAATCTCAGTTTGATAATACGAGTATAACTCAAAAACAATGCTGATACCAATATATTGACACACAGGAAAGTAATAGCTTAAATAACTCGTAGATGGTAATATTCTGGTTCATTATTCATATTTTTGAAATTTTTCTTTTTCTAATCTCTCTCTCTCTCTCATTGAGATTAGGGACAAGGAATATTTTGAGATAAATGATTCTTTCTTTACTTTATAATTTATTTTTAACAAACACTGTTAATTCCACTTTTTTATGACGGTATAACCCTACCGGTTTCAAGGCTTTCACCTCATCTTCAGGGGAGTGCAAACAAGACTAAATGCTGTTCGAACTGGCACCGATATAGACACTTCAACGGTTGGAGGCGGGGGGATGAGGAAGGCTAGGTATAATTTCGGCCAGGAGCGGGGAGATTTTGGGGAAATAACTATTCAACAGATGCTCCGATCGGTGTACTGACTTAGAAATTTCTAGGGCCTCTAATCTGTCCAATTTATTTCCGTTGCCGCTAATATGTAAGAATTTGGCATCATCGATGGAAAAAGTATGATTCTCACGGTGACAATGATTAGCCATTTCAGAATAAATTAGAGGATTTGTTAAGGCAGATTGGTGTTCACGAAATCTCTTTTCAAAAGGTCTTCCTGTCTTTCCTACATAGAAATTATCACAGTCAGCACATAAAAGTTTATACACACCACTGTTGCTAAGTATTCCATTTCTTTACTTTTCTTATGTATCGATAAAAATACAATCCCTCTGACTAAGCCAGGAAGATCGTTCAAAATTCGACACTTAAAATAATGTTTTGTAAATAATATATGTGCTAGAAATCAACTTACATCCAGGCGCTCTACTCAGACCATGCAACAAATAGAAAAAGAATGGTCGTTGAGGTCCTCTTCGTACTTCATCCGGCCAAACCAGTTTTCATTGGATGGTTAATTGACTTGGACCTATCTTTACAAACAAACTAATATCCAGTATTTAGTAAATTTATTTTTCAATAAGTAAATAAACGACAACAACGTTTAGATTTTTTAGCCATAAAAACCACGGACAACATTTTGGATAATCTATTGCCAACCTTATCTTAATAATCGCGTGATCGGTAAGGTGTGGGATGAAAAACATGTGTTATCTTCGCGGCCGGGCTCGCCCTTTATTGGTGGGGGTGTATCTTGACTGTGGGGGATGTTATGAGATGACCCAGACCTTCTGGTAGCTTCTCTCTAAAATGTATTTTATCGACATTACTATGCTGTATATACATACTATGTTGCTATCAATAAACCTATATGTATTAATTGTATTATTAGATCTTTTCAAAACCTCGTGATCCTCTTTTATGTATAATAAAATAAATAAATAAAATTCAAATATGGATGATTATCCTTAGGGGTCAGCATAGTCTTCTAAGCTTTGAAAATAAAGTTATCCGAAGAATTTTGGGACAAAGACCTGAAGTGGCTGCCGACATATGCACACTAATACCGAATTCGAAATTCGCAAATTTACAAGGCATCCCCTTCTTACAAATAGCGTAAGATTACGCAAGCTACCCTGGATATGTCACGTTCTCCATACCCCTGAAGGCAGAACACTCAGTTTTATTTGAGATAAAGCAGTGTGGGAAAAGAGCTATGAGTAGTCCAAAACAGCGGTGGGGGGTAACATCTCTCAGGCTCTTAAAATACTCAGTGGACTAGAGTTATTTATGAGTGATTGAACACATAAAGTAGTAGGAGCACAGGAGGTAAAGGTTCTATCAGTATTATTGGAATTAAGTAAGTTATTGTAAGCCAAGATGACAATCTACATGGCCTAGTTGGTAAAACGCATAACTTTCCTCCCGAGGCTACAGTTCCAATTACCGAAGGTGTTCTCTTTCTTTCCCAACTTTATTCACATTTCCCAGTATTTTGTGACATTTGTAAATGTTTTGCTTTTATGTATTTTTTTAAATAACCTTTCACCCAACAATTGGTAACTGCGTAACGCTTGTCTAGTTGGTTCGAAAAGATTGCCGTTTGGTAATATACTGCCATTTTTGTATACTCCACAATAAAGTACCTAAGAAAATGGAGAAATAAAATACAAAAAAAGGTTATATTTTTAAAAACAATTCGTCTGGTAACAATACGAAACACAAAGAGTTGTGTGAGAAGAGGTATGGATGTGGAAGAAGCGATGAGTATGTTGTGAAAAAAATTCGCTGTGTCCTCTCTGCCTACTCCGAAAGAGAATTGACGTTACAAGTGTATATCTTTGTATTCCTTCTTAGATAGAAATTTGTAGTGCCCAACAAAAATGCTAAGAACAATTTCCAATGTGTGTTTGACAGCTCATATATATACTGTTGGTATTTAGATTTTTTAAAAGAATTTCTGTCTATTTTTCATTTAACCTTTCTGAATTATTGTAAGAGATGGCGGCATGTTAAAAAAGCCACCGGGTTGTACTGTATACAGTGAAAGTGTAAAATAAAACAATACGAAAATTAAAACTTAAGATTCTTCAGTCAACTCTTTAATGGATAAAATATTTCGTATTCATTATACTTTTTTTCCAATCAACTGAAAACTCGTGAGACGTGCCGCCTAAGGTGTATTGACAGTGTCTGACAGAATGCAGCAAGATTTTAGGTCGATGACTGGTGAGAGGCGACGCAATACAACAATTTAGAACGCGACAGAAAAGTTGCCTTTCAATTTCATAGTATATGATGCCAACAGAGTGTGATTTTATCGTCAACTTCAAATATAAAGTGAAATAATCTTAAAAGAAAATAATAATCAGAGCTAACATCGCCATAACAGTAAGTTTAATATATTGTAGATTTGGTAAAGTTTTAAAAGTGAATGAACTGATTATGTTTATTGTATAAATATCGTCTTATTATTATCTAAACCATTTTTTTTACAATTTTGGACTTGTAATGTTACATTTTATAATTAAAGTATTTAAAAAAATACATAAACTCCTCCTCACTGCGCAAGAATGCTAAATAAATCATTTAATTGTAAAGGTCTTAAACTGATAAAATGTGGGCAATCATGGTTAATTTTATCCGTCTTTTTGCGAAATACTGTGGATTTTTAACCGGCATGTCGAAAACTTGAAAAGAAAATTTCTGTAACGTTAAACTTCAAAAATCACCATTTTGGTCTTAAGGACTGGAGAACATGAAGTTTTATATAGATTTTACTTTGAAATGAAAAATTTAAACAGAGAGTGAAAATTTTACCGCGTCACTAGAAAACTTAAAAGCGTACAATTATTATTTCCCATTGTTATAATAATAAGACAAAACCGAATTTTCAGTTTGTAAGTTTTTCCTCCAAAAGTTAAACTTGTGAAATTTCCAACTTTATCCCAACTTAAAATAATAATATATAATTTCAACAGCTTAAAAGAACGACATTGAGAAGTTCTCTTTATCTTCGATATACGAAAATTCAGTTAACTTTCTAAAACCTATTAATTTTAAAATGTAGCTCTGTATGATTAAGGTTATTCAATTAAGATTCTTAGAAAATTCCCAACATTACTTACTGAGTAAATTTGTTAATTAATTTCTCGAGTAGTCAACCACAAACATAAGGGAAAATCAAAATGCCAATGTACGGCCTTAACTTTTTGCTACTATCTACACCACTTTTGCCATAAATACTCGCATGGGGTTAGTTTTGACCCCCGAATTCAAAGTTGGTGAAATGATATAATTCAATTGTTAATTTGTACTCAAAAACCAGAAACCTTGATTAAACTATTAAATATTTAAAATGATCTCAAACAAGAGTTTTACACATATTTTTATTGTTTTAATAATCTTTATGCGTAACAATGGCATTAAAAATAATATTTTTCTAGTCAGTGTAAATAATGGGACAAAGTAATATAATCCATATTTTTTCAAAAATGACCCAAATATAACAAAGTAAAGTAAAATGATTTTTTTTTAGTATAACACCTGAATAACAACATTAATCATTGTGTATAAGTATAAAAAAGCTATTTAAAAAAAAAAAAAAAAA
>OX463856.1:23875248-23936469 GCA_949825065.1 Odontocerum albicorne
GTAGGCCGAGCGCAACACCAGATGAGAATAGTGATGTCGGGTAAACCACTAAAGAACACCAAAGAGTTTGTCTACCTCGGGAGCAAAATAACATGGGACGGTCGGTCTAAGAGCGAGGTCGACAGCCGTATACATCAGGCCAGACTTGCATTTAATAAAAGGTCGAAAATAATAGAATCAAATAATATAGACCTAAAACTGAGAATACTCCTCATCAAGACCTATGTATGGAGTATCTTGATGTACGGCTGCGAGACATGGTGCCTATCCGAAAGAGATAGACGGAGACTAGAGGCTTTTGAGATGTGGTCCTATAGAAGACTATTAGGAATTTCCTGGAGAGACCACATCACGAATGAAGAGGTTCTCCAACGAATCGAAGGAGGAAGGCACCTGCTCAGGATCTTGTCCGAAAGGCGTGCAAGATGGATCGGTCATATAATACGACAAGAGGGCCTTTTGCATGCCATAATGGAGGGTATGACCGAGGGGACAAACTCTAGGAGACGCCCACGCCGAGAGTACCTGGAGCACCTGTTGGTGGACGTGCGCTGCTCAACATATACAGATTTAAAAAGAGCCGCACAGGACAGGGAGGAATGGAGGAGAAGAGTTGAAATTGCTGCAAACCAGTCTTAGGACTGCAACCACAGAGAGAAAGAACCAATTTCTGCTATAACAACAAATATCAAGTTGTACACAATTTAACATCGTCCAATAAGTCGAGGGACTAACTATTAAAACAACATTTGTTTGCCAAAATTCTTCTTTATTCACCAACATAGTCTCCTTCAAGAGCGATAAATTCATTCCAACGCTTTCCTAACTTTTCTATGCCGGCCGTGTAGAACGATTTATCTTCGGTTTCAAAATAGGCGTTAGTTTCGGCAATCACTTCTTCATTGGAGCAAAATATTTTTTCCCTAGAGCATCTTTTTGAGGTCTGCAAACAACCAATAGTCACTGGGGGCCAAATCTGGAGAATACGGTGGGTGCGGAAGCAATCCGAAGTTCAACTCATGCAATTTGGCCATCATTACCATCGACTTGTGATACGGTGCATTGTACTGATGAAAGAGAACTTTTTTCTTCTTCATATGGGGCCGTTTTTTTTGCAATTTCTGCTTTCAAACGCTCCAATAACGCTATGTAATATTTGCTATTGATGGTTTTTCTCTTTTCAAGGTGATCGATGAATATTATATCATGCGTATCCCAAAATACGGAGGTCATTTGTGTCTGTACAACTGCGTTTGAAATCAGCATACCACCGACAAATGGCTGTTTTCGACGGAACAGAGCTCGGATAATACTTTTCAAGCCATCGCTGAGTTTGAACGGTATTTTTTCCTATTAAAAAGCAATGTTTTACCAACGAAATTCGGTTTTTTCCATTGTTTTGAAAAAGCAAAAGTAGCGTCACTAAAACCACAGTAACTTAATGACACAATGTCGGAATGTCATGAAAGTTTGACACGTAACTTCTAAAGATTGGTACTAACTGAAAGTGGTATAGATTTGTAGTTAGAGGCGCCATCTGTTGGTTAGTCCGACGACTTATTGATCGATATAATACATACTTATCATTACGCCGTGTCCTTTGTATTTTGCAGGGTAAGGCAAACACATATTTTTTGCCTCCTCCATATTCATACACCTTGTCATTGTATTATTCATACTTTACCTTTTTCAAAATCTGATCCACTTGATTCAACCATGTTTTCCTCTGTCTAATTTTTCTCCACACTCCTTACACTTCTGATTTATAAACTCGGTTATTATTATTTTTTTCGTAATTTACTCCCTTCCCGTGTCCAAACCAATTTTTAGCTTCGCCTTACAAAAACATCGATTTAATCGATGAATTTAATTCTGGTATCTTCATACCACCTTTTTTCATACATTGGCACTCAATTTTTTTAAATGCACGTGTCACATTAATCTTAATTTATTATTTTATCTCAAGTCCGAACTTCACTTTTATATGTCAAGGTGGACTCCAAGACATTATTATGTATTGTAATTCTTGTTATTTTTTATATTACGCGGTTGTTGTTTATTGCATTAAGGCCTCCGTTTACGTTGTTCCCTGGCGTTGTCCTTTTTCAATATCCCTTTCAACTCCCCCATTACACATTACCATACTGCCCAAATAACAAAATTCATGTAACTGTTCCAGTTTCTCTGAATTTACCCATACATCACCAAAACCTTTTACCACACCTCTTTCTACAACCACAATCTTAAATTTAGCTAGACAAATTTCTTTTTTTATAAATTCATCTACAATATTTACGATGATTAAATATGATTAAAAATTACGTCAGCTTAAGAGATCAGACTCATAACACGACTTACAAGAACCAAGGACAATATATCGAAATTGGATATGTTGTGATGGATCAACTCTGTAATTGATTATGAGAAACGGTTCATGTGACACTTGCTGCAGGGGCCGAGGATGCCGATAGCTGGCACGTAAGAGGACTTGATTCGCCAAGTGATGTCCATAACTATAGACGGAAATAAATTAGTTCGTTTAACACGATAAAAAGAAGACCTCACTTTAAAAAAGGTGCTATTCTCGCATAGGTACATAGGGGCATTTATAGACCTAAATTAATTCATGTCAGCTGATACACAAGACATATTGAAATATTCTTATTTTGTTGAATTAAATTTTTTTTTAATGTTTAAGCTATCCAATTTATCATTGAGTTTGAATTAATAACAATTAAAAAGTACTTTACCCCATGCGAGTAGTTGAAGGTTAAGATTATAACAACTATAATTAATGTTGAAGTTAGCTGGAATTGCTTCTAACTGAGAAGCGTGTTTTTGCAGAGTTAGGCCCTTACTTAAAAGAATATGTCGCTACAATTTTCTGAAATAATTGTTGTCTTTTTCAGATTCTTAAAAAAGAAAATTTATATCATAGAAATTCCTTAGGATTAAAAAATGACCAGGAATATCGAATATAATGGATTGACATTCTTGCAAAATATATATATTTTTAAAATTTATTTTACTTTACAACCCATTTATCAGATAAAAAAGAAATCGACCCCTAAAAGGAATATCCCTCAGAAAGATATAAAGAGATATCCCATTAAGGGGCTTCAATACAAAGGGACAAAGTTTGAAATCAACCCATTCGCAAACACTTAAGTCAGTGTAGACATTTTAACAGCAACATACAAAGCATAGATCAACATAGCAGCTGCGTTGGAAACAAACTGGAGTCTTGAAATTTGTGAATAAGGCAAACCAGAATAAATAGTTATAATAATCTAGACGCGATACAACAAATGAATTAATACGAGTTTTATTTTCCCTTGTTCTGTTAAAGAAAAGCTTAATAATTAATACATACACCAAGATTTTATACTATCTTTTGGAAAGATACTGATAAAGCATCCCCATCAAGAAGGTTTTGTCTACGTGGTGAAGTTAATTTAATACTTATTTAATTTTGCTGACATAAGGTAATGTGATGATTCTATGTATATCAGAAAAAATATGTTTATTTTGTTGATGTAAGCAAGGGGAAAAAAGCAGCCTTCGAGCATGTTAACTTGTGATTTATTATCAAGTCAGTTAAACACCTATATGGCATGTAAGCAGATTTAAAAATGCTGTGCCAAGCGTTCCATCAAAACCAACTGAAAATTGTGCAGAATGGGTACATCGCAAAAAAATCTGAAATGAAAAGTAAAATGCAAGTTCAATCACCATTGTAACCCATTTAAAAAAAATCATGTATGTTTTTCATTTAAGACTTATTTGAACACCTTTCTTATCGATAAGAAAATATGTTAAGGGGGTATTCTCATTTCATGGGCCGAAAAATCAACGATTTTTAAGATGGCGATGAAAAGATGAAATGAATGGGCGGGTTGTTGAAATTAAAAATCTTTTTTTTTTCGTCTTTAGAGGAGTGAAAAAAATCGAAAAAATTAATCGATTTAAATAATTCTAGTACCGACTATAGAGATAAATATTACAAAGAGAATAAGTACTTATTCATTAAAATCGGTTAATCAGTTTTGGAGTTATTACGGGGAATATTTAAAAAAAGTGTTTTTTTTTTCAGGAAAGGCGTTTAAAGTTTCAAGTGCGATTTTAACACGAATTAAAGTAAATATTTTCAACTTACTGTTAATCAGCAATTCCAGGGCCATATAAACTTGTTTAAAAATCCCGCTAAACTAAATATCAATTCATCATTCCAAGAAATCCTATTAGACGAGAATTCTTGGAAAATAAGGCTCTGCCATAACAATGGATGACCCGAAAGCTGCGAAGCTTAGTTTTTTTTCGACCGGCGCGCTGGACTATAAACCATCATAACTTTTCGAATTTTCAAGATTTCTTAACATTTCTTACTAGAATTTATTCAAAAAGGATTACAAAAAAATAAAATGAAATATAAATCGCTTTTTTTTTTAAATTCTAAATGAGAAAACCCCCTTAAACATTTGGCCATAAACCCACCAGGTTATACAATAAAATTGTAATATTGGTGCAATACAATACTTTGTTCGGTTTCAAGTTTTTTATTTGATTAGACGTTAAAAATGTATAATTCACCCCAATCTATATTTTTAAAGGGTAGTTTTTTTACATCTATATTAGTTACTTTACGTTTACATTAATACATTATCGATTCATTCTGTATTCTGTCATACATTTTCACACCGTGCATTATTTTTGGTGCACCTGCATTTCTACAGCATTTATTCGGTACCTATCAGACTTTTTCAAAGTTCATGTTTCACTGCCATACGTCAAAGTTGACACCAATATACTGTTGTGAACTATCGTTTTAGCATTTTTTGATACTGGCCTGTTTAAATTTATATATTTTATTGTCATTTTCTATGTTTCCTATCACTACACGCCGTTCAATGTCCCTATAAACTCTTCCATCACATCAGAAAATACTACAGAAACAAGCTGAATTTCTCAAGTTGGTCCAATCTTTGTTATTAAATCATATATCACATAAACTTTTCCTTTCCAACTTTTCTATCACCCTGATTTTGAATTTCGCAACAATCATTCTAAGATCTTTCTTTTCGCATCTGTCATACAATTTACTTGTTACGTCTTAGTTATTTTGATGCCAACTTTGTTGTATGAGAGCGAAACGTGGACGTAGAAAAAAATTGAGGGGTGTCGAATAAATGGTATAGAAATGCGAACATTGAGAAGAATACATGGAGTGACAATGTATGATAGAATACGAAATGAAGTGGTAATTGATGAATGTGAAATTATGTATTAAGCTAGATGAAGAAGAGCAAGCTGAGATGGTTATGGAAATGTGGAAAGAATTAATGACAAAAGACTAATAAAACAAATGCAAATATCAGTGGAAGGCGTGTGGAAGGTAGACCAAGGATAGTATGACTGAATCAAGTTAATGATATTCTGAAAGAAGGAAACGTAGAAAATCATAGAAATTGTAGAAGTCGTATGAGAAGGTGTATGGATATAGAAGAGGCTAAGGATGTGTGTCGAGAGAGGTCTGGTGCACTGTCCTCTCTGTCTACCCCAACATAAAATGGCGTGATGGTGTGTATGTATGTATATCTAAGTTAGACAAAAAAGTCACATAGCAATATTTCACTAGCTTTTATTGTATACAAAATATAAAATAATTATACTCTCTTCTCTGTTTGCGTGCCCACCTGGAAACGTACTATTTGCCCACCTGGAAACGTACTATTTGCCCACCTGGAAACGTACTATTTGCCCACCTGGAAACGTACTATAGTATTTGATTCAACTTAACATATTACCCGGATATGAAAGTAAGTTGCTTGCCATATCTCTCAACTGTTTGCCCATTAAGTGGTTATTCGTCTCTAGGACCCCATTTTATTTTTATTCTTCATTTTTTACCGCTTATTAGAGATAGCGGTCTTTAAAAATAGCCTCGGGGTTTTTGTTAACCAGACCTAATGGATTTGTCTTATTACGTAATTATTATGTCATAATTATCTAGTTATCTTTTCAAATCGTTGAGGTTGATGGCCGCGCGGTAACGCACTGGTCTTCGCCAGTTTGAACCCCGCGTTGTGCTACACTACTCGAATGACACAGGTATTTTTTTCCATCTAGTATTCGGGAGTGTAAGGATACATATGACTTTGGTCATATCTATTTTTTTTAAGTGGAATTAATAATCTGATGAAAGTAGCCTTGTTATTGTATCGTATTATATTTTCGTTGTATAATCTTCCAACTCTCCAGAAAGGTATTAAGAGAACCGGACTGAAACGCTTTCATACAATTCTGGTTACCAACAGACATCGAACCCGCAATCCCTGAGCTGGACGACTGACGTATTATCAACTAAATCATTGAGTTCATGATATTAATTATTAGCATTCCGATTTGCAATATACTTTTATTTTAAACTTTATTTTACAGTGTACAGTATGGCAGTTTATATCTAAGTCTTCCAGCTAACCATACAATTATTTCACGAAAAAAACGCAAATTTGAAATTATTGATGTAATGAAAAAAACAACGCAATCCCAATATAACAAAAAAAGTACTAGCAACAAAACTAACACGAATGAAACAAAGTCATTGATGGCCAGGACAAGGTAAAGGAGATCTGATGGACAGGACAA
This sequence comes from Odontocerum albicorne, assembly GCA_949825065.1. Lineage (NCBI taxonomy): Eukaryota > Metazoa > Arthropoda > Insecta > Trichoptera > Odontoceridae > Odontocerum > Odontocerum albicorne. The sequence goes on from OX463856.1 coordinate 23,881,894, forward strand.
GGTAAGGGAGATTTGATGGCCAGGACAAGGTAAGGGAGATTTGATGGCTAGGACAAGGTAAGGGAGATTTGATAAAAGGGTTGTACTCGTACAAACCAGAAAGAACGCTATCACTTAAGGGAGACGCAATTTTTTTAATTCGTTATTTAAAGCACGTTGACGATGCTATGAATTTTATGCTAGCTGGTACTCAAAAGTCTAGCGTCATGAACAGTTAAAGATGGCTTGAAAAACTTTTACAAATAATCCTATACTATTAAAATAAAAAAGACAATGTATATAGCGCTGTTTAGAGAGCCCAAAAAGGGATTCCTAAAGCTGCACACGGCACCCATATCTTGGATACTCGTAGGCAGACCATTTCACACCACATGACTTTTGATAATGCTAGATTTTTGACTTAGTATAATGATAGAGCTTTTACCGTTGCTATCGGCAAAAGCTCTATCATTATACCCTTGAAACATGAATTTATTTATTGGTCTTATCTCACAAACTATAGCCTGATTTGTTAGACGTTTAACTTCCACCCGAGGGTTTAATTCCCAATCGTAACTAAAAACAAATTTCAGTTTGATAAAAAAAATAATTTGGTAACAATATTCACATAATACGACGTATGCTAGTGCAAAATAGTATTGCAAATATGTGCGAAGATGATTCATGAGTTACGTGCCTACTCATGTGGTTCTAAGCCTTAATCTTCGATGAACACGACCAAAGACAATATTCTGTCGTGATGACGTTCTTTAATATGTTTGAATCACAAATTTGAATGTGTTTATAGCTACCATAGAAATAAATAAATAAAAATAAATTCTAGCTTCCGTTTTCATTTATTTATTTTCACAAATAACACCATTAAAAAAACCTGAAAAAAGAGAGATTTAATTTATACTTAATAATCATCATTGAAAATGTTTACCAGGAATTGTTAATAATGAAATTGTTTTCGTTCTCTGAGCAACTCGCAAAATTTGAATCAAATTAAGATAATTAAACAGATTTGAGTGCTATATAAACATCTAAACACGCGTAAACGCGAAAATCCTCGAATTATCATTAATATAATACATGTTTACTCATTAAGATGATCCCAAAAGTTTCGTTTAATCTAAAAATACGAAATACTTTATAAAATTATTTCTCAATGTTATCACCACCCAGGCTGTTATGGGGAACGAAATAAAATCTAATCTACCGAGATCTACACTATCCAATTATTTTTTATTTATTGTGAGCATACACTTAATTACTAAGAAAGAACTGCCCACAGAGACTCCTCTGATGGGTGTAAAAATAAAATTAGTCATGGTAGAATTAAGGTTTGATGTCCTGGGAGAACTAAAATGATGGACAGATAAGAAGGGAGTATTATCAAAGGTGGTACTAAATGTCGAATTTAGGATTCGCAGACAATACAATGTGTATGGACAATGATGAAGATGAGATAATAGAGCTCTTTCATAGAGTTGAAATAGAGAGCAGACGAGACAACTAGGACTACAAACTAAACTATGATATGAAAGACAGACAACTAGGACTACAAACTAAACTTCGATATGAAAGAGACAAACATCTAGGACTACAAACTAAACTACGATATGAAAGAGAGAGAGAAAACTAGGACTTCAAACTAAACTACGATATTAAAGAGAGAGACAACTAGTACTACAAATAAATGAAAATCTTTATCACGGGCCGGTTGAATATTCTGAGAAGTTATTGGTTAAGGAATCACAAAGAAGTCAACAAGTTTATTTAACTTTGTGCTCTCATTTCAAAGAATTGTAAATGTGAAGCAGATATTTAAAGATGAATTGGAATGGAAAACCCGGGAATGAAATGACTGCATACATAAATTAACACGCATATATTCAGAAGAACCAAAATTCATATATTTACATCTTTCGTATTCTTTATATCACTATATGGAATGGAAACATGAACGATAAAAAAGGAGGAAAAGGAGAAAGAGGTTTGGTGGTAGATGCTACGTATCTCATGGATCGCAACGTCTCTATCACCGATGAATTAACGATTATCGAAAGACTTTTGGCAACATACAAGAAAAGGATCCTAACATACTTTAAACATGTTGCTTTACAACTGAGGTCTTGAGAAACCGGAAATGAACAAATCATCTCTTACTAGATGAATTAATAAAAAAAGCAGTTATCTGGATACTTTTTGAACACTGCATTCCCCATGGCACCGAATCGGGATGAATGGAAACATATTGTGCGCTAAGTTCTGGACATAGCAGAGGACTACGAATATCAGCATTAAGTACGACATTAAAAAAAGTATGTTATGTCCTAGCACAGGTGAGTAAAGTTCCGAAGCGTTTTATGTAAAACTATGAAGAATGATTTCATGCCCGAACGCTAAAGACCCTTTTGAACATATTATATAATTATCGACTATGATGAAAGTTATTATTTAACGTCATTTTCATTACCTTCACTTTTTGGTTTGAGATTATAGCGTCACCTGCGAAGATCTCCACTTATTCAGTCTCGTCTACCCATTTAATTACCCTGTCTCCAAACAGCTGCTCAGAAAAAAAAATATCTTTGAAACAGGAGAATAGTGAGTTTCGAGTTACTATACATCTATATATAATATTCATTGAGTCTTAGATGTAGCCCGGGTTATGTATTATATGTGTCTTGCGTAGGTGAGGTTTCATTAATTCTCAATTAGGTGGGGTTTCTTTGATATGCTTTTATGGAATGGTTGTGGCTTTCGTTCAAAATGTGAAAGTGTATAATATAAACATTCCCGGGAGAACTAGACAAGATCTATTGGAATATTTCTAAGGCTAGATCATGGCCAAAATCGACATCGAGGAAAGAAAAACCGTACGAGAGGAAAAAATAATTGTGAAAAAAAAACCGTAAGGTCTGATAAAATCTAAGTGATGTTCAGAAACTAAACAATGACGTTACATCGTGATAATAAAGTAGTTAATTGCTAAGACAGCTGGGGAGTAGATTTGTAAATACCCATATTTGAGAAAGAGCAATGTGACTTTAAAAGGAACCAGATGTTCACACCACGCCAAACCAAAGACCGTGTTATTCATAAAAGGATTACCCAAATAAAAAAAAGATTATTTGTAAGCCGACAAGACAAAATAATTGGTTCCACAATGACGAATCACATCTTATTATTTATATAACGCTTTTATAGCAAGATTACATAGATTGGGTAATCAGTGTAGGCATTGTGTGTGCATTGTGTTATAGGAATAAACCAGAACGCTCAGTTATGAGCAATACACCAATTATTTTACCACATCTAAGGGATGTGAATACAATTTTCTCTCAGATCAATATTCTCCACCCAAATATACGAGTATATTTTGCCCTCCTGGACAGTAATATAAGGCTTCTAACAGCAGTCCCTTGACTTGTTTAGTTCATCTCATGATTGACATAAAAAGAATAAAAACTTTCTTATACGAAAATAACGACTTCATTTTTGAATGACATTGAATATTTCATTGCTTTAAAAACAGTTTGTAGGTCAACTACTATCTTGTAAGGGTTTTCTTAAGAATTTTAGTTCTGAAAAAGTATCATACCAGTTTTTATTCTTATTTGAGATATCTTCCGAGCCACCATTACTGAACAACTGCTCTTAACAATATAAAGAGATGTTAGTTAAGATTCTTCTCGAAGCGCGCTGTACTATTTGCGAACTTTCCACTTTCTGGAATCTCAAACGTCTACTGATCAAGATAGAAGTCTTGTATAGACTCAATTGCATTGGACTAGAACTAAATACAACTTTAAAAGGACACGTAGCAAAGTAATCGAGTGGATATTTTTCAGTGTTCCCTCTCGTTTCTCTCCGAATAGTTTGTTAAATTAATGTTCATATATGTAACATATATCTAATATACTCGTATATGCTATATGGCTCATATTAGAAATTAATGTTCATATATGTAACACATATCTTATATACTCGTATATGCTCTATGGCTTATATTAGAAATTAATGTTCATACATGTAACATATATCTAATATACTCGTATATGCTCTATGGCTCATATTAGAAATAGCACTTTCAAGTTTGCGTTTTAATCTCAAATATTGATCAATGTTAGACCACGCTCTCTGACAATCTACTATAAAGATTAGAAATAGATTAATTAAGTATATATCAAAGATACTTGTCTATAAAACGAGTATATCTACATAGTAAATAAAATATTAAAAGCCAATCGGTAATTCATACAGATTAGTAGTTCAGAAGGGATGCCGTCGTCGTCATTGCTGGACGTCGTAGTCGAGGATCCGTCAATTCAGTTGGAAAGCAAAGCTGTGTAGTGGAATTGTTTTTTTAAGTGAGTGAGCCGTTTCACGCCAGAAAATTCACCAGCCATACCGATATACTACATCCGATGACATACCTGATGTGAGAATATCGGAGCATACTGTCATGATAAACGCGTGATATTAAATGTCTAACATTTTAAGTCTTCTATCAGTTCTAATTGGCATAAAACTGAGGGTATGTAGAGGTATCAAATTTAAACTTTTACATCGCCTGACCATGCAATGGGCGTGGGATATATGCATAAACACTCTAACTTGTTTACTTGTCCAGGCCGGAAACTTTAGGACGTAAGTGATAAATTAATACACATGTGAATAATAAATCACAAGTTCAACATTCATCATACCGTTAGAATCGAAAATACTGTTTCTAATACAAGGGCAAATTTAAAGATTCACAAACCGAAAACGTTTCACAGGATTGTAATTCATATACAAGGGCAGATTTGAAGATTAAAAAACCTAAAAAGTTTCACATGATTGTAATGCATATACAAGAGCTGATTTGAAGATTACAAGAGCAGATTTGAAGATTAAAAAACCTAAAAAGTTTCATAGGATTATAATTCATGTACAGCACGGTTAGAAAACTCTGAGGCCGTTTTTAGAGCAGCGGTTTTTAATAAACTGCATCTATTATTTGCTTATTTTATTGTGTTGGATAATTTATGTTAACAGAAAAAATCTCCACAATAACCTTTAATTAACGTTTAAAAATTGTTAAGCAAATCGAAACAGACCTGTCACATTAATTCAAGTTTATTGTGTGGATTTTTTTCACCTTAACATAAATGGTTTAAAAATGGGTTTCTGCAATATAGATACTAAATCAATATTTTACTGTAGTTCATTATATAGACCATCAGACCGTTGTATATTTAGTTGTCTTCAGGTTAACTGCCACAGTAGACAAGCAACTCACAAATCTGAAACGTCTATGTTAGAAATACTACCGCACGTGGCAAGCAATAACACTCACACACGTCTAGCTCGTGTGAGCATTGCAACCAGTTGAACTTATTATCTAGACTGCGACCCTTTTTTTATACTATCGGGGAATGCTTTCGCAACTTTCTTCCCTTTTCCCAGTATTTGATGATATTTACATAGAATTTGTTTTTATATTTTTTGTATGATTTTTTTTTATGTATTATTATTTTTTTGGAAATTAAATTGTAAACCAGAAGTTGGCAAGATTCTGCGTATATCTTGCCTGGTTGGTTGATTGGAAGAGATTGCCGTATAGCTGTAGACTCGCCATTTGTATATTTGGTTTTTCATGTTGTTTATAGTTAAGGCATTAACGTTGTGGAGGTTTAAAGACATCGTAATTTATTTTTATCAAACACTGTTTATTCCACTTTTTTGTGACGGTATAACCCTACCGGTTTCAAGGCTTTCACCTCATCTTCAGGGGAGCGCAAACAAGACTAAATGTTGTTCGAACTGGTACCGATATACACGTTTCAACGGTTGGGGGCTGAGGGATGAGGGAGGCATGGGACAATTTCGGCCAAGAGCGGAGAGATTTTTGGGAAATAACTGTTCAACAGATGTTTGGATCGGTATACTGACTTAGAAATTTCTAGGACCTCTAATCTGTCCAATTTATTTCCGTTACTACTGATATGTACATCTGTTGAACAGTTATTTCCCAAAAATATCTCCGCTCTTGGCCGAAATTGTCCCATGCCTCCCTCATCCCTCAGCCCCCAACCGTTGAAGCGTGTATATCGGTACCAGTTCGAACAGCATTAAGTCTTGTTTGTGCTCCCCTGAAGATGAGGTGAAAGCCTTGAAACCGGTAGGGTTATACCGTCACAAAAAAGTGAAATAAACAGTGTTTGAGAAAAATAAAATACAAATTTGTTTTTCATTATTTTATATACTCGTACATGGTTATACATGGCACATCTGGTGGGCTTATTATTTTAAAACAAATTCTTCCAGCCAACCAGTTCGTTTTGGATAAATTAAATTTAAATATATGTAAAGTGACTAAATAAATTAATTGACACCAATCCTCCAAGTGAAAGATCGGCGTTTTACCAACTAGGCCATGGAGGTTTTTAAATCTCACTCCTAGAGTGAATTATGATAGATTGCACAAATGAGCTACTGCACACCAGTTAAATAGTAAAATTCGATTAATAAATGTCTGAAAATTTAAATTCTAAAACCTGCCAGGAAATGAATATTCGATTTAATAAACTTCGGGCAAAACCAACAAATTCAGCTTATTTTATAATTACTTCATATTATTATAATTTAATTACACTGTTCACTGATCAGCGTAATAGTTGGTTTCGGAAATAAAACAGGAGTAAATAAATTTTAAAACCGATATTGAAACCAATATTATTAAAATTGTACCGGAAATCACTTTATATGAAATACGAGTATACAGAGCTACCACGCTTTTATTCACAATTGGGGTGGCATTTGTTTAATTGAAAGCACCTGCATTTAACAATATTAGGCTGGAAGAGAATAAACAACTCGACCATTATACCCTTTGTAACATATTAGTCTGAAAGCCAGGTAAAATGACCCATAACAGATTGCAGGAGAGTGGAAACAGAGATCTAATGAAGAAACTCGAAAACTAACGCGACAACCACTAATTACCAGCAACGTATTGACAACTAGTTATTAATATAAATTCTGCAAAACAAAATTACCAATTCAGCGTATTGTGAGCTTTCATATGTGACTACTTGCAAGAGTAAAGTGAATAAGTAGTTCTTGCCGGGATAAATTGAATCAATAATGTGTGTTTTATTTTTAATAGAATAGGAAACATTATGTAGGATCGAACTTTTTGAGATGTGAATCAACAGACGATTCTCCGGACATATCACGTTACTAATGTGGTAGTTTTCAGACTTTTTACCCTTTAATTAATTAAGTTGGATTACTAAAAGCCTGGATGTTACAATGTATGACTCTTACTCCGGTAGCTCAGTATAGGTAAAACAAGGCTCAATAAGATCTCAAGATGTCGTGGGAAGAGGTAGGCATTCGTCAGTGCTTGGGTAGGTATAAATACATAATGAAACACATATTTGCTGTTAATTGGTTATATATTTAATCCTGACGAGCTGATACTCCGTCAGGAAAATCAAATGGGCAGATTTCTCGCTGCTACTCCGCTAACCTTTCAGATGGACAGGCAGTCGAAGTAATTTATTATCACACAACAGTCCGTTGCGGAAATGTGTCAATTCTCAAAGATTAGATCTCGCCAATCTCTAGAATACTCAAATATCACCATAAAATGACAAGCAAAAGAGGATAAATAAGGTTGATCTTACTCCAAAACAGGACAAAATGTATTATCCCAGATCCGCTTCAAGTGTATGACCAGGTCGACTCGTATATGGCCCTCTGACCTTATACTGTTACTACAGGGCCGCTGATGTGAAGAAATTCCCTCAGTGGTTGGCGACCGCCAATTCGTGTCGTAATACACCCACACGACTCAGTTCCTCGGGAATTTACCGGACAAATTGTATCAAATAAGAATGAACAATCAAATGTGAGAAAAGCTTGTTCAAGTTCGCGAACAGCGTCAAGACGAGAATGATGTTGACTTGATAACTTCGTGGCGAGAGAATGGGCTCGGAAGATCGCGGTCCCTTAATTTAAGGGATCTCAGCCTAGCGCCGCCATTTTGGAACTCTATAGAAAGTCCCTCGCGACCGTTAAAAAAATCATAAACCTTTTCGTTATTTTGCCAATGAATAGTCTATTTAAACTTTCACAGCGTAATTAAGTCGAGAATCCTTTTTGTATAACATCCGGTGAAACTTATTGTTTAAGAGACAATACTGGACCCTTCTTTTTTTTAATGTATCTCGAGTGAATTGTTATTCTCAGCCGTTGTTTTCAATATTTAACTATGTCCGTAATAAATTAAGCTCGACGTATTTCTTTAGAAAGGAGAAGAGAAATTTTTTGACCCCTTTTTTCTCTCTCGCATGACAATCGCGGTCATAAAAGCGCCTTCGCCCTCGAAATATATCTTGCGCAAAGTTTTATTTTCTTTTCTTAGTAACAATAGTTATCTGTGACTGCAATAAAACAGATCGCAGACGGAACACTAATTACCGATCCTCATAAAGTGTCGTGTATTTCTATACAAATGGGAAGACAAGCCAGCCACTCGAGGCAGTTAAGTTTGAAACAATAGGAAGCAATCCTTCTCGAAAATGACGCAAGATCTCCCTTTGACTGCTCTGGTTCACTATTTTTAATGGTTATTTTTTAACTACAATAAACTAATTGGTCGGCCGTACCCAAGTCCTGACACTCCATTTTATGTTACCGAAAAAAAAAAAAAATAAAAAAAAAATAATAATTCAAGTACTGATTACGGCCCTGTGTCAATTGGTCATACACCTGCTTGCCGAAACAAGGATTAGATACTATGCTAAAGGGCATGACGTTACTGGGTCATGCCGGATACGCTCGTGGACGATTTAATAAGCCCCTGCATTTGCGAAAGAGTAGGAAACCACGAAAAACTAGCTCTCAGGGCTTCCCTATCTAAGAACACCTGGAAACAGTTAAACATTTTATAGAGCAAGGCACAATACAGGAGAACATCAATTATCGCCTTCCCCTCAACATGGTTACACATAATAAGTCTTATTATTATTTTTACAAAAAAAAAAGAAACATACAACATTTAGGATAACAAGACAAAACAGTCACAAGAGTAATGTTCAAGAACAGATACTATCGCCTTCTCTACAGCATGGTTACACCTAATAATTCTTATTAATTTACAATAGAAAAATGTACAAACATTTAAGATTACAAAGGCAACACACTCACAAGAGTAATGCCCAAAAACAGATCAAGTTACTTAATAGTAATTATGTTAGTTCACAACGGCTTCCCCAGAACCGGATCCGATAGTCTGCACTTTTAGGGGCACTGATTTAGTTTCTTAACCTAATCACTTGAATTAAGGAAGCAAGGTGAGTTTCCTCCCGCTTGTCTGGTGATCTATGATATTGCAAGATACAAGTCTGGCGATATATCAATAATGAGACTATATAAGACACATTTAACATACGATTTTCCATTACACGGCCCTGAGACACCACTCATAGGGGCGACATCTGACTATAGGCCTCCTCCAGGTCTAAAAACTGACAAGAAACAGTTACACTTGGTTATACAATACAGCAAATATGTGTTTATAATATCATCACCTCGGGGATCGTCATCCCTTTAGTGCCAATTCTCGTGCTAGCCAGAGTCGTCAGTGCGACGCCCACCCACATCACGGACGGTGCCAAAACTCGCATGATCCATAAAATACCATGGTTATCCGGGCACCGACGGTGCCATGAGCGTCCACCTAGACCGGGAGCACATGCAAATTTGGGTTCATGACGCCCATGGTTGGAGTCACACTCAACAACCCCCACTGGATGTATATAGGCCATCCGTAAGCCTCCACTGGATGTATATAGGCCATCCGTAAGCCTCCTACTGGATGTATATAGGCCATCCGTAAGCCTTTCGCTGATTGGTTGGAGCCTACTCCACAACCGTTGTCACCAGTGCGACACCCGCGGACCCAAATGGCGGAGCCAAGTTGTACATGTTGTCCACGCACAAAACTACGGTCGTCCTTGTCCCAATGGTGCCCACGAGCGCCCACCTAAGTCGTCGGTGCGACGGCCGCAGAACCAACGGGCGGACCCAAGATACGCATGATGTCCCCACACCATGCTACCTACGTCCGGGTACCGATGGCGCCACGGACGCCTGCCCACCTGGACCGGACTGACAATAAAACCTTTGTCACCAGTGTGACGCCTGCGGACCCAAAGGGCGGAGTCCATACACACTACTATGGAGGTCCTGGTACCAATGGTGCCGCGAGCGCCCACCTAAGTCGTCGGTGCGACGGCCGCAGAACCAACGGGCGGAGCCAAGATGTGCATGACGTAGTCATATCATACTATGCACCTCCGTGTACCGATGGCGTCGCGGACGCCTGCCCACCTAGACCGGACTGACAATAAAACCTTTGTCACCAGTGTGACGCCTGCGGACCCAAAGGGCGGAGTCCATACACACTACTATGGAGGTCCTGGTACCAATGGTGCCGCGAGCGCCCACCTAAGTCGTCGGTGCGACGGCCGCAGAACCAACGGGCGGAGCCAAGATGTGCATGACGTAGTCATATCATACTATGCACCTCCGTGTACCGATGGCGTCGCGGACGCCTGCCCACCTAGACCGGACTGACAATAAAACCTTTGTCACCAGTGTGACGCCTGCGGACCCAAAGGGCGGAGTCCATACACACTACTATGGAGGTCCTGGTACCAATGGTGCCGCGAGCGCCCACCTAAGTCGTCGGTGCGACGGCCGCAGAACCAACGGGCGGAGCCAAGATGTGCATGACGTAGTCATATCATACTATGCACCTCCGTGTACCGATGGCGTCGCGGACGCCTGCCCACCTAGACCGGACTGACAGTTACAAAAAAAAAAAATATACAAAACAACAACAAAAAAAAATCATTGGCCGAAGCCTCACAATTAAAGGATATCCCATCGAAAGCCCCCCCCACCAAAGCACGCACCCAATCCTTTTCATTCATACTTCCCAGCAGCACTTCCCAAACCCCGGTAGCAACCCCACTCATTCCCTATCATGGAGCTGCCTTCCATTCAACCTATACGACCTAGTGCCAGGTGAGCGACCCTTGATAGAACAGGATAAGGAATTGGTAAGGATGTATCCAATGTGACATCATGAGGAAGTGAGCGTCGACGCTCTATCAAAAGACGCGCATACAAACGCTATCAGCAAAAATCACCACTCATTGTCCAGCGCATGGTCTATTGAGCGCCACCATATTTTTTTCTTGGAACATGGAAACCTAATTTGGTAAAACTGAATTACCACAAGTGCCACGGCAGCTCTCGCGTCAATTCACCGTAATGGAGCCTTTATTCCACCTTGGCGATGTCTTTGACGCGAAATTTACCTGCCACTTTCCCCTTCAGGTCAGACAGTTCATATATTGTGTCGGAAATTTACCTTGTGACCACACACTTGACAAATCGGGGCGCTAATTTGTTGCTGAAATATCGCCCAGCGTTTGATTGGCTAGAATACCCTCTCCATACCACCTGTCCAACTAGGTGGTTTATAACCTAGGTGTAAACTACACCAAGCAGCGCTTAGCTTCCAGCCTGCCACAACCTATCTGTACTTTTAACCTAAAGGTTGTTCCCTTTGCCTTATACCATTAGTTATTGCAAAAAGTGCGAACAAAACGTTCTTCCGGCACGGCCCCTCTATTCGGAGAACGATCCATGATGGGGCAGGGTAGAGATTATGGCGAGGAGAAGAAAGGTGAACTCATCTTGCTATTCTCACAGTATCATTGAGGCATGAACAATCCTTCCCTAGGTGTTCGCATCACTCGCATTGGTTTACTCTAAACCACTTGACGAACACGTAATTAATGAGGAATTAAACCTCTCCTATACTAGTCTTCTGCGGATCATGGCGGGGATATTTATTCCTCATATACCTTTAACTAATAATTTTCGATGACGCCACCTCAACGATGAAGTTTAAACAACTTGCCAACTTTATACTACGGCCAGCATCGTGAAAACATGCTCCGCTCCCGATGAAGGAGGTTAAACGAACATGTTGCTTCAATACTGCATGGTATACTCGCTCGCTTGTATACAGACATGCGCCCTAAGGTCTCTGATTTCCTGCCCGAGCACAATAAAGTTGTCACCACGCGTTATATATGTAGACGTTCTAAAAATCAGGGTGTGTAATACCCTTGCGATAGAAAAACAAATCAAAGTTTTTTTTTCGCCCTTTGGTGACATACTTGTACTAATTAATCAGCGATCTAGGTTTCTATTACATCTGCGGTATCATGAAGCTTATGGCTGGCGAGCTTACCGCAAGGCCAGGCGTTGTTTCGAAAATTAAACTGAACTAACTACAATATACGGGTAATACGAGTAAAATTCTAACTTATTTACCATGCCGCTGGTTATGAAACTTCTACAATATTACTCTCTACTAGGAACCCTCCTGAGTTCGTCGCGGTACGTAAGATGACCTAGACATTTGCATGCGTCATCGCAAAATTCGGATTTGTATAACCCTGTAGTACGGCTTCCTAATACACGCACAGGCACAAACAATTATAGCCGTACGTCTAGAAGGCAACCTCAAAGGAACACAATACCAAATACAATACATAGGCACAAATACAATACAATACTAACAGAAATGAAATTATAAATATAATTAATGCAACAAAAAAAATTACAATTCAGGACAATAAGATGTATGCATGGCAGATAATCAGATACGGAAAAACACACAAGAATTATAACTCTCAAGCCTTTACCTGAGATCAATAAAGTCAATAATTAATTATCTCCAAGACTCTCAGTCCTGTTTGCATATTATTAAACCAACATGGTACAGAACCCTGGTCACCCTGATCGGCGAACAATTGTTCCATCATTCGTTGCATCTCAGCAGGAATGTTTTTTAAGCCAAATGGGGTGACCACAAACCGATATTGTCCCCGGCCCTCTACAAAGAATGCCGTCTTACATTTAGACTCTTTGCTTAATGGCATTAGCCAAAACTCATGGCTCAGATCTAAAGCAGTGAGGTAGCGCGTATCTCGAAGATTGTCGAGAATTCGGTTGATGTTAGGTAACCGATAACAGTCCGTCTGCGTCACGGAATTTAGTTTGCGGGGTCCAATACGATTCGAGCAGAAGCATCCTTTTTCGGAACAATGGAGGCATTATTGAGCCATTAACTCCTACTCGAATGAGAAAACGATTCCGGCGTAAGCCCGGAACGCTTCAAGAAGGGAATACCGAGCACCAAGCAAGTATCTAAAGAAGGAACTACCTGGAATTCCACCAACACAGTTTGGTGATCATAATGTAAGGGCAACTGGATCGTACCCAGCACCCGATGTCCCTGACTATCAGCCGTGTGAACGACTCCCTCAGTAGTTCGCATAATAAACCGTAAGTCCTTAAAATTTTTATACAGATTACCACCTATTACGTTAATTGCTGCACCTGAATCTAGCAACGCCCTAAATGGTGAGCCCTGAATTTCACAATGAAGATAGGGTCTCTCATCCCTAGCATTTGAAATTTCTATGGCACCAAGGTTACGGCTATTATTTCTTAATTCTATTGTATTTGACCAACCCCTTAGCTCCGAATTACCTTGACCGGGTTGGTCCCCTATCTGTTTTTTGGAATTAAGGAGCTCGGCGGCGGACGCGAAGTATCCGTCAGCAAAGTAAAAGGTCTAGAAGTCTCGGCACGACTCCTTACGCGATTACTTGGCGACTTATCCGGTTCCTTCTGGATAAGTGGTTTGTGCGGACAGTCGCGGGCAATATGATGCGGAAGATTGCACAAGAAACACCTCAACAAGGTCGGCCCTCTACCGATAACCTTCTGTGAGACGGATGACACACGTGCCCTTACCCTTGGCTGCATCTGCAGCGGCCGGGGTGATACCTCACCACTCCTGTTCATTTGTTCGAAAGAGGCACATACTCTTTCCATCTCTCGTACTGACGCAGGCCGCGTACTGACAAGGACTGAGCTAAACCTAACGTGAAGGCCTCTCTTGAACACCTGTAACAGCTCCACCTCCGTCAAGGCAGAGTCCAGTGTACTGTTTACTTCCAAAATTCGTGATATATAATCGGTGGAAGATTCTTCGTGACCCTGCTTGGATGCCCAAATATCCAGCTTTCTATCTACCATAAAACTCTCCGATTCGAACCTCTCCAAAAAATGTGCCTTCAATGTAGCCCATCTCATAGGGTTCCTATACGTAATCCTGAAAAAGGTCAGGGCTCTGTCGCGCAAAAATTCAGGTAGGACGGGAGAGAGAGAGTCTACATCGAACCTACGTGCGTGTGCTATTTCCTCGAGCCTAACCAAAAACTGACGTACGCTACCCGAGCCATTAAACGGATCCACTGGCCACGATGAAAAATTGATATTTAATGGAGGTAATTGATTACCTCTAGTGCTAGGAGACGGCAACATTCCCAAGTCTCTTGAAGGGCAAGACCCGGTAAATGGCAAGGAAGAGTCCGAACGAGGGGCTGTCGCTCCGGAAACCAGTTCCATAGAAAATTCCGGGGCTCCTCGCAAATTAACATGTGCCTTAGACCTTTGAGGCAATATAACCTCTTCTGTAGGAGAGTGAACGAGGCCCCGATTGTAGCTCCATGCTTGCCGACGCAACCTGGGGAGTTTGTTACCCGGAGTGATTCCCCTTTCCATCAATTCCCCAATCAATCTCTCCTTAGTTGCACTCGTAATATTGTCAATAGGACTCATTGTGGACTTATCCTCAGCTAGCAAGGTGAGAGTTCTATCTGAAAGATTAGAAATCCCCAAGACTCTAGGCCACGCTGTTATTAATACGCGTTCCCAATCTCAGGAATAGCCTTCACCAGAAATTCCAATCGCATGTAATCGAAGAAAACAACTCTACCTTAAAGGCCTAAAATAGAATAATTCAATAAGTTCGATCACCCGGCCTCGCTATTATAACACCGGTCTACTACTAATCTCGCCGACCAGATGTACGACAGCTAGTATTCGTCAAACTTAATTAGCGAAACAGCCGGACGGCTCTGAACGAATAATGTTATAGTTGGCAAACTTAGTGCTCTAAATATTCTATTTTTTGTTGATGATTTAAAAATCTTCAAAGCGATCCAAACTCCGGAATACGCCACTAACTCTATCCAACCGGAAAGAAAACGTAACGAATTATTCCTTGCCAATGCAACAAGGAACTTCTATCAGCTGCTAAACACCCGGCCAATCACAAGAAACTATGGCGTTCCACTAGCTCTGCCTACCCGATTACCGGCCAAATTCGAGATTATACTCCTCGTAAAACTACGCTCAACTCGATTTTTTCTAATTTTAGAAAATAACTACCTACACTCGCACAGCTTTTATCAGCCGCACGTTATTAGTTGGTTATTATATTTTATTTAATTAATAAATAAAATCCTCAACTCATACACAAAATGACCGCCAAACAAAACGGTACTCGAATCAATTTCCGCCCGACCGACTTGACTGAAGTACAAAGCCTATGCTTTGTTGTTTTAACGGTCCTGAATTGCTTTCGATTCTTTACCGAGTTATACGCCGTTAATCAAAATAATATAACAAAATTATACACCGTATACAATACAACAATGCACAAAATTTCGAATAAAAACAGGAAGAAAAGAAAGAAGAAAACATAAAATTCAAATACACAGTACACAACAAAGCAATGCACAAGATATTCAAATCAAAAAAAGAAAAAAAAACATAAAACTCAAATACACAGTATACAATAAAGCAATGCACAAGATATTCAAATCGAAAAATGAAAAAAGAAGAAAAAAAAACATAAAATTCCAATACACAGTACACAACACAGCAATGCACAAATTATTCTAGTACCAAAAGAAGAAAGAAAGGAAAAAAACATAAAAATACAAATTATACCGTCCAAGCCCGACGACGAACCTCTAGGTAGGCCCCGCGTTGAAAGGCGGCCAGTTTCAGACTTTTTACCCTTTAATTAATTAAGTTGGATTACTAAAAGCCTGGATGTTACAATGTATGACTCTTACTCCGGTAGCTCAGTATAGGTAAAACAAGGCTCAATAAGATCTCAAGATGTCGTGGGAAGAGGTAGGCATTCGTCAGTGCTTGGGTAGGTATAAATACATAATGAAACACATATTTGCTGTTAATTGGTTATATATTTAATCCTGACGAGCTGATACTCCGTCAGGAAAATCAAATGGGCAGATTTCTCGCTGCTACTCCGCTAACCTTTCAGATGGACAGGCAGTCGAAGTAATTTATTATCACACAACAGTCCGTTGCGGAAATGTGTCAATTCTCAAAGATTAGATCTCGCCAATCTCTAGAATACTCAAATATCACCATAAAATGACAAGCAAAAGAGGATAAATAAGGTTGATCTTACTCCAAAACAGGACAAAATGTATTATCCCAGATCCGCTTCAAGTGTATGACCAGGTCGACTCGTATATGGCCCTCTGACCTTATACTGTTACTACAGGGCCGCTGATGTGAAGAAATTCCCTCAGTGGTTGGCGACCGCCAATTCGTGTCGTAATACACCCACACGACTCAGTTCCTCGGGAATTTACCGGACAAATTGTATCAAATAAGAATGAACAATCAAATGTGAGAAAAGCTTGTTCAAGTTCGCGAACAGCGTCAAGACGAGAATGATGTTGACTTGATAACTTCGTGGCGAGAGAATGGGCTCGGAAGATCGCGGTCCCTTAATTTAAGGGATCTCAGCCTAGCGCCGCCATTTTGGAACTCTATAGAAAGTCCCTCGCGACCGTTAAAAAAATCATAAACCTTTTCGTTATTTTGCCAATGAATAGTCTATTTAAACTTTCACAGCGTAATTAAGTCGAGAATCCTTTTTGTATAACATCCGGTGAAACTTATTGTTTAAGAGACAATACTGGACCCTTCTTTTTTTTAATGTATCTCGAGTGAATTGTTATTCTCAGCCGTTGTTTTCAATATTTAACTATGTCCGTAATAAATTAAGCTCGACGTATTTCTTTAGAAAGGAGAAGAGAAATTTTTTGACCCCTTTTTTCTCTCTCGCATGACAATCGCGGTCATAAAAGCGCCTTCGCCCTCGAAATATATCTTGCGCAAAGTTTTATTTTCTTTTCTTAGTAACAATAGTTATCTGTGACTGCAATAAAACAGATCGCAGACGGAACACTAATTACCGATCCTCATAAAGTGTCGTGTATTTCTATACAAATGGGAAGACAAGCCAGCCACTCGAGGCAGTTAAGTTTGAAACAATAGGAAGCAATCCTTCTCGAAAATGACGCAAGATCTCCCTTTGACTGCTCTGGTTCACTATTTTTAATGGTTATTTTTTAACTACAATAAACTAATTGGTCGGCCGTACCCAAGTCCTGACATAGTGCTTGCTCGTATGTATTATACAAGGACAGAGAACTGCTCAAAAATGAAGATTCGCACGTTTCGGTATCTCGGTCACATAATGAGGGGCACAAAATACATTATTACGCAACTGATCACATAGGGAAAAATAAATGGTAAACGAGACAGAAAACAACGCGACGTATCTTGGCTTCAAAACTTAAGGTAGTGGTTTGAGTGCAGTTCTAATGATTTGTTCCAGGGTGCAGTGAAATGAATAAGGATTGCAATAATAATAGTCATCCTCCGATAGGAGATGGCACCTCAAGAAAAATAACGAACTTTGTTAATGTGTTGGGTTATTCCTATAGTGTTTTTTCCTACTGTTAAGGTGTCATTGTATATAAAAAAAAAAGCTATATTTTTTTGTAGCAGAAACTCTTATAAAAATTATATTTAACTTAGGAAACCCTTGCAAACTAATATGATTGTCACTCCCTCACGTCTACTTTAAGGTTACTAAAACGTTAAATCCTGGATCCGCACGCCCACCTAATTCCCCGATAGTTGAACGAGTTCTAAAAGGATCTCTGCGACACCTTTACAGCAAAGAGTATAGATTTTACCCATGGCTGTATCCTACATTTTTTATGGGTATGCTTGAATATTACTTCTTAAGCGTTAGAAAAGATTTACGCACATATTTATATTTATATAAATTGCTAACGGAAAAAATAGCAAATCCTTTGTTGATTTACAGACTTTAATTTGATATATCGGACAATTATTTACGCCATCGTAAATTAAGATTGTTTTTGGTGCCGTATTCACGAACTGAGCTTTTAAGAGCATCGCCACTCGCACGCAGAATGACCTTGTTGAATGATTTTTTTTTAAATCGATAGCTTCCACATCTCGAAGGATAAATTGAGGATTAAACTCCTTAGTAAACTTTGTAGGTAAAACTGAAGTACTTCATAAAGAGGCATGAGTAATATTGTTCCTGTTATCATTTTTCTATATTTAAATTTTTCTTGTCATTTGATGTAATTGGGTCAAACCTGTATCAAATGTAAAATAAAATAAATGTTGAGGATACGGCACATGAATCTCTAACGATTGTTTTTCAATATTTTGATATGTCTTCTACAGATTGGCGAGGCTTCACATTTAAAAATCATGCTAGCGCCACAGAGTCATAAGTACGAAATATGTTTTTAAATTTTCGCGCTTGTTCGTATCAGTTGTATACAGTATATCGGAATGTTTTACCCAGTGGTTTGGCTTATAATGCCGACGTTTCAAAAACAACCTTCTACAAGTACACAATAGGTATTATTATACTGTCGAAATTGATTTCCACTTAAGACCTTTTTAAGAACTTTCTGGTTATATTGACGAAATTAGTTATATTGACGAAATTTGTTAAATTGACGAAATTGATTAAATTATGACAAAAATCTTGATATTGAGTTTTATATTTTATTTTCAAACCTCGGATATGGCTAGTTTGATTTCCGTTAGCACCCACATTTTTTCAAAAGATCTCCGTCTGGTTTTTGCTTAAGGTATTTTTAATAACTTTCTGGTTACATTGACGAAATTAACTACGAGTATATTGACGAAATTGATTAAATAATGACGAAAAATCTTGATGTTGAGTTTTTTTTAAAGAATAAATTTGACCAGTGTCATAGATATCCTTATACTCTCGAACACTAATCGGAAAAAGTGTCTGTGTCGTTCGAGGGGAGTAGCACAGCGCGGAGTTCGAACCGACGACCCTCCGCACAAAAGTCCAGTACGTTACCGAGCGGACATGCACCTCATAAATTAGTATTTTCAAACCTCAGAGATGGCTAGTTTGATTCCCGTTAGTACCCACATTTTTTTTTATCTCCGTCTGGTGTTCACTTAAGGTCTTTTTAAGATCTTTCCGGTTGATTGGAAGAGGTTTCTACATAAATAAACTCTCCAAATAAGTATTAAACAATCAACACACAATCGAAATGAATATCTTATCATTTCTTGCAATAGCTGACCGTTGGTGTCAGTGTTGAAAAAAGTCTAATTAAATGTCAATGTTTCTAACAAGTATGATGTAACTTCCTCAAGATGGTGTCGCTAGTGAAGGAAACTGGAGTCACAACAAGAAATCAATCGTCTATAACACTTAATGCCACTTTATCTTCAGTTTATATAATTTAGGCGTCGTACGATCCATTGCTAGAACCAGTGGCGTTACTTCAATATACAACATTTGCTCTCAGTGGGCAACGGTCGTTGAATGGTTTGTATCCCTTGTATTCACTTTTTTTTATTAATATTACAAGAAATCTTATAAATTCATTGATTTTCATCTGTCGTGACTCCAGTAAACTAGGTTTTTCCTGTATCTTACTGAGGAATGATGGTCAGAATTAAACGTCTACGTGTCTTAGACATACATACATACCATGACGCCATTTTTTTTGTCGGGTAGGCAGAGAGAAAATAGTGCTTGACTTACACATCGCGATACATATCCTTTGCCATCCATAAACCTCGTCATAAAACTGTTACAATTTTTTACATTTTCTTCTTTTAAAGTATCATTTACTATTTTACTTGATCCAATCACACTTTTCATGGACTTCTTCTATCACGAATTTTACTCATATTTGCAAAATACTTTATATATGTTTTGTAAGTCTTACTTCACTCATTCATTTAACATGCCTAAACCAGTCATATTGGATATGTTTTAGCATATCATTGACCTGGTTACGTAACGCTATATGCTGTCCAATATCCCTTGTAATTGTATTGTATTACACTTTCATTATTTATATAATAGTATAATGAAAGTGTAATATCTGGCGGGATTGGCGGGCGATACTTGACATCCTGGCGTTCTTATTAGGTGTACAAATAAGTCACCGCCGTTTGACAAAAGTTGGCGCCACCAGTAAGTTATGGTTAAAATTGTCAGATGTAAAATGTCATTATCGTAAGGTTGGACATCTGTCAATAACATGACCTTGAAATATTAGTGAATTTTTATCAGTATAACATATTTTTTTGTGTTCGAAAATGTCAAGTTTTGAGCCGAATAAGCGTCATTTGCGGGAACTTTTGATTTACTTCTTCAATTTGAAGAAATCTGCAGCTGAGGCGCATCGATTGCTTGTAGAAGCATATGATGAGGCTGCCTTAAGTGAGAGAAGTTGTCGTGAGTGGTTTCAAAAGTTTAAGAACGGTGAATTTGACATCGAAGACAAAGAACGTAGCGGAAGGCCGAAAGTGTACGAAGACGCGGAATTGGAAGTATTATTGGATCAAGATTCGTGCCAAACGCAAGAAGAACTTGCATTTACATTAGGAGTGACTCAACAAGCAATTTCACATAGGTTGAAATCATTGGGAATGATTCAAAAACAAGGAAATTGGGTTCCATATGAACTGACACCGAGAAACGTTGAACGCCGATTTTCCACATGTGAAATGCTGCTTGCCAGGCATAAACGAAAGGGTTTTCTGCACCGTATAGTCACTGGTGATGAAAAATGGATCCACTATGATAATCCAAAAAGGAAGAAATCATGGGGAACCCCTGGCCATGCTTCAACATCTAAAGCTAAGCCAAATATTCATGGAAAAAAACTCTTGTTGTGTATTTGGTGGGATCAGCTTGGTGTCGTGTATTATGAGTTGCTCAAACCGAACGAAACTATTGCTGGGGCTGTCTACCGAGCACAATTGATGAGATTGAGTCGAGCACTCGAGGAAAAGCGCGCCCACTGCTACTCCAGACACGACAAAATTATTCTCCTGCATGATAATGCTCGTCCACATGTTGCGGCGCCGGTCAAAACCTTTTTGGAAACAATCAATTGGGAAGTTTTACCCCACCCGCTGTATTCACCAGACATTGCTCCTTCTGATTTTCACTTGTTTCGATCGATGACGCATGACCTGTCTGAGCAGCACTTCACATCATATGAAGATACCAAAAATTGGGTCGATTCGTGGATAGCCTCAAAAGATGAAGCATTCTTCCGACGCTGTATCCGTATGGTGCCAGAAAGATGGGAAAAGGTAGTGGCAAGCGATGGGCAATACTTCGAATAAAACATGAGGTTCCGTTCTTTCACAATAAATGCCCAATTTTTGATAAAAAACGGCGGAAACTTATTTGTACACCTAATATTATCATGTGACAATACTTTCCAACCAATCAGAAAGATTTCAAAATGGCCTTAAGTGAAAACAAGACAGAAATCCTTTTTAAAAAATCTGAGTTCCAACGGGAATCGAACCCGCAACCTCCGAGCTGAGAGACAAGTGTCTTACCAACAGACCATGAAGGACATCGTTATTGTATACAAGCAAATAGTACCTAAATATCAGAACCCTTTAACTTTCTTTAAACTTTTATCCCTCATACATTTATTACATTTAATTGAATATTCATTAGAAAAATTATTACATTTATTTGAACATACATTAGAAAAATTATAAAATTTACTTGAATATACATTAGAAAAAAATATTACATTTACTTGAACATACATTAGAAAACTTATTACATTTACTTGAATGTACGTTAGAAAAATTATTACGTTTACTTGTATACACATTAGAAAAATTATTACATTTACTTGAATACATATCAGAAAAATTATTACATTTACTTCAATACATATCAGAAAAATTATTACATTTACTTGAATACATATCAGAAAAATTATTACATTTACTTGAATACGTATCAGAAAAATTATTACATTTACGTTAATACATATCAGAAAAAATATTACATTTACTTGAATACATAGAAAAATTATTACATTTACTTGAATACATATCAGAAAAATTATTACATTTACTTGAATACATATCCGAAAAATTATTACATTTACTTGAATATACATCCGAAAAATTATCACATGTTTCAATTTACAAGATAATAATATAAATACTCTTTTTAATATTTATTACTTTTCAAGTTTTTTAATGATTATCGTAGCTTACGGTTTGTACGCCAATGGTCAAGCTGTATTATATTTTATTGATCTACAATCGGATTTATCTATCTATCATGGCGTGCGAGACCAGTTTCATTACGTAACTCGATGCCAACGACCCGATTCGTTCTTCACTCCACGCCACGAGGAAAACGGAAGTAGCGAATTACTCTTGAAATGTAAACAGTTTCGATATATACTTCATACCACCTACGTTTACTATCTCGTTCATAAAACGCCTCGAGAAAAACAATTATTTAAAAGACAGGTTTGTCTGTCATACACAGAGACGGCAAATTGTTGAGCGAATCGTATGCGCTGTACGCAGGCTATTTATATGGCGGGTCAACTTTGATAACCGTTTTCATAAATCTTGGAGTATGAACATTTATTATTTTTATTTTTTAAGATTACTTTACGGCTAGTTACAGGCCTTTGTTTCATAAAAGGGCATTCAAACTTTGCTCAACACTTCATGCTTGGAACTTATGTACTAAAAATAGTATACTTTTTGTTGATGAAATCTGGAGCCACTAAAAAGGTAGTTGTCTTTCAAATGGTCTTATAGTTCTTAATTTATTGTTTTTTGTCAGCTAACCAGCAGCATTGGTCTTCTATTATTGGAGATATTGGATATAACCTTGGAGTTTTCCTTATACAAAAATATCATTATGTCATTTACCTGTTGAGGTAGGCGTCAAACTTTTCTACCTTGACACACATCTTTTAACCTCTTCTACATCCATATACCTTCTCCTAGAACTTACTTCATTCATTAATTTTACATGCCTAAACCATGGGCTTTTTCTTAACAAATTTTATTTGTCGTTATTATTATATTGAATTAATTTAGACGTTTACCCACATTGCAAATGTATTATCACTCCTGTTAATACTTTGGCAGATAGTAGGCTTGTTATTTATGATTAAAACTTCAATTTTAACGTACTTTCAGACAACTGCTTTTTATAAATTTAAAAAAAAAAGTGCTCTTTAAGTTTTTCTTATATTGTATGGTACCTAATAATTTATCTGATTAGATAATTCCAACCTTTTGAAGAAACATGCAATAGAATAACATAACGAAAATGTAAATTAATTCTGACATCTGTGATCAATGTGCAGTATAGTGTCAGATCATAAAGGTTTTGCTATATGAATCTAGAGATCAACTACAGTATCCAGGTCCAAACATAATAAGAAATTCGCTTGATCCTCCAAACAGGTAATTATCAAAGAACGTGTTTAAATATGTATCGATATGTGTTTCATCAACTGACAAAAAAAAACAACAGAACTTGGAAGATATGTGCTAAGCACAAGAAGATAAGTGAGATCCGGTACACGTGTAAGGCGTATAATGTATCTCTCCACAAAGGATATTTTCTGCAAAATTATTATTTACTTAATACTTACTTAAATATAGCAATTTTGATAAAACTTTCACAAAAATCAGGTTACCTCAAAAACAAGCCGGGCACTGGGAAATGTTATTTTAATTTCGGTCGAGTATTGAAGTGGTAATAAAATCCTGAGAAAATATACTAACTAAATCGAAAACATTTTAACTGAAAATTGTCTCACCCAATCTCCTTATATTTCAGATTTAATCCATTAAACGTTGAATATGATATATTTAAAATGTATGCTCGTTGTGGTCGTATTGGACGATGGAATCGAATACAAACTCCCAGGTGGAAGTTAAACGTCTTAATAACGATGCCATAGAGAGCGTCAAGGTGATATTATAATACAAATTAGTCATATTTTTGTTGTCTTTATTTTCTCGTGCAGTGTTGTAATTTGTATCGTAACAAAAGTTTAGTTTTTCATCATTTATTGCGCTTCTTAGTGATACACTAAACCTAGTATTGCCCCTGTCTATGTCGGTAAAGAATTGTTCACATTTGTGCAAACATGTTTTCGTGTTTTTATAATGAATTATTATAGCGTTCACTTCCGAAAATGGATCGTTCGGAATTTCTTTTTCTATTAATAAATGGCTTTGGCTTCTTGGAAGACGTGCCGCCTTTTCGCCATATGCACATACAAGTAGTAAAGCAATAAAAAGGATAAAAATATTAATTTAAGGTTGTTGTTCAAATTCTTGTTGTCTATGGGTTGTTACGTTCAAAAACAGAAATATTAATCTTTATTCATCATATACATTTAAAAGAAGGTTCTTTTATGTTAGTGACATGCGATTTTATTGTTTTTCTTTTTTATTTGTTCCTTGAATAGAAAAACTTGTTTTGTTCTTTAAATCTTATTTAGAGTGATGAAAATATTTAATTGACACATGTGATAGCTGGTTAGTTATCTTAAAACAAGAATAACTAGTTAATCAACCAACAGATATACGACATCGGAACATAAAAATTAATTGTGAAGTAGAATATGTATTTAATTAAAGTTTTGAAGAAAAAAAAACTAATAAATAAATTAAAAAGAGTTTTAAGAATAAATGTACAAATTACAGTTTTCCATAATAAAACACAATACATACGAGTATATTATCCCGCTGTGTTTAGTGGTATTCCCAAAGAAAAAAGATCTTCACTCAAACACACAACTTTCCCTCCTCTACATTTAAACATCTCTTCATGCATAATCTTCTACAATTAATGTTTCTCGCTTAACCTTATTTCAAACTTTTTTTCACTTGATCCAGCCACATTTTCAAAGTTTGTTCCTTTAAGTCTACCTCTTCTGAGATCAGATATTATTATACTTTTGGCGTGTTCCTCACTTAGTCACTGATTTTCTCTACATATCCAAACTATCTTATTCTTCATCTTACTTAAAACATTTATTTTATCCATGAATTTATATATCGTGTTTTAATTCCACAATATTTCATAAATTAACTCACGACAAATTTTACTTCGTACAAGTATATCCAAAACATGCACAGTACCCGGCGGTAAGTAATACACATTGGGCATAAACTCAAAACGTATGAATGACAGAGACGACGCTCTACAAAGCCAATGATCGCCGACAGTCTCTTTCTTACTATTACCATTCGGCCAAGTCCAAGTTTCACTTCCATACATCAAGATGGGCGCCAACACTTGTATGTATTCTCATAATAACATTCAACATACATATGTGGCAAACAGGAATTCATTATGAGCCAAGAGCAGCTCTACAGTATCTTAACATAAAAATTTAAAATGATTAGTCTGTACTCATCATGTTCAATTTTTATGTTAAGATACCGTAAAAATTGTTAAGACATAAAAATTGAACATGGTGAGCCTGTACTCATCATGTTCAATTTTTATGTTAAGTTCCCCTTTGAGAATCATAATATAAATAGGCCAAAGCCCGTACGACGGCTGTCGCCAAAGAAAGAATACGAGAATTGAATTTTGAATAGAAGAGAGCGAGTGAGGAATACTTGGATTCTCTCCGAAAGTAATTCGAAATTTGAATCTCGGTGGGTCCGTGATACTGAACGAATTTTATGCCTAGCTAACAATTTTTGAACCGGTGTAAAAGGGGACGATGTATAAATGATATATAATATATACACAAATTTTACATTTATGAATACATTTTTTCATAAATGTAGAGTTTGTTTTACTTCCGTGAATATTTCACGGGTTGCCACTAGTTTATGATTATTGTGGATATTATATCTGTGGCGTTATGGCAGAAGTTGATATATCCATTTTACCTTTGTTTACAGGAGAAGCAATGTTAACTTTGATAAGCTGTTAAAATCAGTACAAAAAGGCTTTTTTTATGTTTTTCCAAACAATATATTTTTTGTTTGGATAATGACTGACACATCAAGTTTTGCCACAACATGCTGAAAAATGTTTTCTATAAATTGGGAGAATAAACACAAAATGACAAAAAAACGGACATATCAACTTCTGCCATAACGCCACAGATATATGATAATGGTTCAGTGCACATATACGAGTATAAATAGTTTATTTTAAAATTCTGATATATTTCCTTATTACGTAAAAAAAATATTTTCATTCATTCTTATATTACTCTTCAACTAAAAATGTTTCAGTTCCATTAATTGAGGCTTCGGGTTTAGAACCATTGTCAGTTTAGAACATTTTTTTTCTTTCCATAAATAGTATTTAACTATGAGATATTTTTCCATGCCACCCATCAGGTTTATTTACGAATATCTGTTAAAAACTCTTCCAATATTGTTAAGTGCTATACTTAAAAAATGCTATACTTAAGTGGCACTTCAGTGCATATAGGTTGCCGACCGCTGGTCTAGGAGATAAAATGGAAACATGATATTAAGGAACTAGGAAACCCGCTACATTTCTGTAAGGAAATATAATGCTTTTTTAATCACTGTTTGAAGCACGCCTAACATATGATGGAGCGAATCTGATATACTCGTAAGTTGGCGGCTGGTTCCTGAGCCTTACGTCATCGATAGTAAAGGACGAAGTGGAAAATGAAGATAGGACGATCTAGAGTGGAAGATAAACGCACTATCTCTTAGCTTCAGAGGTTGAACACGCCTAAATTAATAAGTATAAATTGAACTCACTGTGTAAAATGTATTTTGTACGTATATACATACTTACATACCATCACTCCATTCCCCTGTTGAGATAGGCAGACAGGCCAGAGCGTCAGACTTTCCTGTCAAGACGCACATCTTTCGTGTATTCTCCATTCACCTTCTTGTACAACTCCTAAGATTTCTCTAACTTTTATATTACTTATAACATATTTTCTTCTTTCAAAATATCATTCACTTGATGCAACCATACTTTATTGGTCTTCTTTTAAACATTCTAGTCACATTAACACTGTTTATTTGA
Source organism: Odontocerum albicorne (assembly GCA_949825065.1). Lineage (NCBI taxonomy): Eukaryota > Metazoa > Arthropoda > Insecta > Trichoptera > Odontoceridae > Odontocerum > Odontocerum albicorne. The sequence goes on from OX463856.1 coordinate 23,909,096, forward strand.
TTTGTTAGTCTTTCTTCAATAATTCGTTCTACAGGTCCAAACCATTTCGTAGTGCTATTTTTAATCTAACGTAATACATCAGCTTTAGATTCACATTCATCCATGATCACTTTATTCAGTATTTTGTCATGCACGAGTATTGTCATCCCATGTATTCTTCTTAGTGAACGCATTTCTACAGAATTTATTTTGCTTCTTTAAGTATTTTTTTCATGTCCTCGTTTCTCTTCCACACATCAAAATGTGTACAAAACTGTAGTGAACTTATCATCTTAGCAAATTTTGATTCTGTCTATGTTTTAGTGACTCGTCGAATTTTGATTATGTCTATGTTTTAGTGACTCGTCGAATTTTGATTCTGTCTATGTTTTAGTGACTCGTCGAATTTTGATTCTGTCTATGTTTTAGTGACTCGTCGAATTTTGATTCTGTCCATGTTTTAGTGACTCGTCGAATTTATTTTGTCAATATAAATTAACGTAAGCTCTCGACTATTGAAAATAAATCAGTATATAGAAATCCAATTTTGCATTTACTGATCCACGCACGCGTCCATAGTTAGTCATTAAACTAATTGAAAATTGTTTGTCTATCCCCCCCCCCCCCCCCCCCCCATGTTTGACACTTTTGAAAATCCATAATTTTAACGTTTATTTTCAAAATCCAATTTCGCTGAATATTTAATGATTTGAACGCCTTATACCAACAGAATCAAAATAATAACGTAATATGGAATACATAAATTGGCATAGTGGTTTAATATTTGATAGTCCCTTGATGTTCCGACTCAATTTACAATTTGTGTGACTAAGCAATAATTCCTGCAATTTATAATATAATGTTTTTTAAGTTCTAAATGGATTGCAAGGTGAAGTAATGATAAAAGGCCGTTAACTATCGTATGTAAGATTTACAGATTACAACCTTAATAACTATAACGAAAATTAAATAGCAGAATTTATTAAATCCAGGAGAGATTAAGTCACGAAAAAACAATAGCATGACCAAAATACTTATATTTGACAGGAATCACTTCACTTGGAGACCTTGAAGAGGTCGACAAACTTATTTTTGTATTTGTTTGTTTAACATTTTTATTGCAAATACAATCTGGCGGGGTTATTGCCAGGCGGCAATCTCTTTCAACCAACCAGACAAAAAGTAAATGAAGCAAGTTACGCGGTCGCATAAATCATTCAAATGACCATCCATCCCCACGAAATCCATAAACACATACGTGAGCATATGCCAACGGACCCCACAAAGACGGGCAATCACCCGAACATTATTTTTCATATAAAGTGAGATATCACCAACCAAAAGAAAAAAGAAAAGGAAGGGATGGTGGAGAGGAAAGGAAAAGAAAAATTAGGATTGAAACACATTATTTTACTGACTAGAAATTAAGAGTTTTTTCAGTCGCTTCTTAAAGCATCCAACTTATGTACCTTGAGACACTTAACATACCTCAAAAAAGCAGAGATTTTCATTCAATATCTAAATGATGGGAATTAAGACTTTCCCTTTCACGAATAGTAAAATACGATATTTTAGTTTTTATAGTGAAAAGGCTTATAAGTAAGTTATCCTTTTAACTTATTTATAAAGAATGATTAAGCTCTTTTTATATGAGTTACAACTAATAATCCGATATGAGTATTCTAGAACCAACTGCGTACAGTTAATCTTCATAAATCGGGGCAATATTAAATACGTTAGCTTAACCATCAAGCCGGATCTGTTTGCATCGAGCTAGGTCTCGGTAAGACACCAACCAAAATCATGTATTGTAATCCCTCCTGATTTGGTCTCCATTTATACGAATTCACTTTAACGTGGATTATTCTGTTTTAAATGTCAAAGGCCTAATAGTTACATCTACTTAGTAATAATTTGGGCTCTAAATCATTTTTTTTTTCATTCTGTAAAACTATAAGACTGACAACAGTTACAATGGAAGTTTCATACAGTGAGAGTGATTTTAAACAGATAAGCTCAGCAATTTTTTTTATTGTATAAATAAATTCTACAGCTCTCATTAAAATGCGTAATTAAATATTTATTATTAACCATTTATAAACATTTAAAAAAAAAATAAGGTTATTTTAACAAATTAAAGATAGAATATCTGGAAATTGATTTAAATACTGGCATTTCAGCAATCGTTCTATCACAACTTTGTTATGGTCGGTGAGCCCTATCGTTTTTTTATAAAACTTTAAATATATGAGATGCAAATAAAATATTTGATATTTAAATCCTTCTAATTTCCGAGAAGGTAAAAATGTGTCGCAAACTTGTGAAAAATTGTAAACGAAGCCGATGATTAGATGATAGAATGAATACAGATAGAAATGTTGATGTCAAAGATGTATATCGCGTTGGAAGACCTATTACCACAGATGTAAATAAAATCAATGGCATAATTGATAGTGACTACCATTTGACGACGCGGGAGATTAATCAGACACTGGAAATTACTGCTATTTAGCTTGAGATGGTAAACAAGCTCGATACTTGGATGCTGCATCAATTGAGAGAAAAAAAATACCAATCTTCTGTTTGCGACTGGCTACTTAAACGAAATGAAAACGAGTTTTTTTTTTCAAACGAGGCAAGATTTCAACGACTGGCGATAATATGTAAATTATTTACAATAACATTAGGTCAAAAAACATCATGGTTGCAGCAGGGTGAGCCAGCACAGATGATCGGAAAAGTTGGAATAAACTCAATGAAAATCATTCTGTGTTTTCGGTATGATTGGAAAGGTATCTTACCATGAGCTGTTGCCACCAAATCAAACTATTGATTCCAATAAGTTAGACAAATTGAAGCAAGCAACCTACAAGAAGGGGACAAGGTTACCAATAGTCACTTGGCAAAAAAATATTGAACTTGGCTGGAATGGTTTAGTGCATCCACCATATAGTCCAGATCTCGCATCTTCTGACTATCATTTGACATTGCAGATCTCCTGTAAATTTACAAAAATTGAATTCCCACCAAAACCACTTGCATCAGTTTTTTGCTCGAGTCCCTGGAATTCCGCAACAGAAGAATCCTTCAGCTGCCAGAAAGGTGAAACAATATCATCAATCAAAATGCCACATACACGATTGCACTTTTTTTAAAAGTTACTGAATAATCTAAAAAATAAAGGACAAATATAATTTACTACAGAATATATAGCATTCGATAGTTCTATTTACGCGGTTTTCTATTATATATTTTTTTCTGGAACCAATTACCCGCGTGAATAGAGGGATTACTGTATCTTACATTTATATAATAATTATAGGTATATTTAGAAAATCAAAAATAACAACACATAGACGTACTCGTTTCTTATCCTTTTCTCTGAATCCTTTCCTTCCTTTCGCTTTATCAAATTTACTTTTTTTCTCTAAGTGTAAATTTATTCGGTTTTTTATATACATTGGTATTCTTTGTATTTCGTTAATATTTAAAAAAACCTTATGAATATGGAACGATATTTAAAGGTGCAATTTATAAATGAAAACTTAAGAAATATTTTGTTATAACATATGCAGTCCTATACGTTATTTATTAATTAATTTCTCGAAAATTAATTAATAAATAACGTATAGGACTGAACATAACAAAATATTTCTGAAGTATTAATTTATAAATTGCACATTTAAATATCGTTCCACATTCATACATTGTAGATTGAAGCTAATTAAATATTAAAACTGCTGAAAACAATTCTAATTTCGATAGAACTTTACGATGCATTATTCTGAAATTCTCGTTAATCCCTCATAATACCATTGACTATGCCCACTAAACATATGTTGAGCTCATCATTTCGGTGGACATAGTGGACGTGGTGTACCATTTATTGAAAATTTCTTTGTTGCACCACACTCGTGTGGTTTTAACCCGTACCCAGGCATGATGGAAAATATCATACCACGTGGAACTAATTATGTGATGCAATAATATTCTCTTGTACGACACAATTATAGTATTTAAATTATTTATAGTCTATGCAAATGACAACATTGTATCATCATACAATGTACTCAAGCTCTTGTATCTCGCGATGGCGGGGTCAATAATACTGTACGGAATTCAAATTTAAGGCAGCATTTTTGTTGCTTGATTAACAGTATATAATATTTTCTATCATCGTGACTTTAAATTTCGCAACACTCATTATCAGATATTTCGCTTCGCATGTCTCATACGATTTACTTATGACACTCTAATTCTTCTTAATTATCCGTTAACACTGCCATGTCACCAGCATTCAGCAATCCGTGTAAATTTCCGTTCGACATTTGTATGCTAATCATTGACTTTGTAGTTACTTCACATATGAATCTATAATATATTAATATTAAACATCCAGGGTGGCATAAAACATCGTTGTGTTACCCCTTTTGAAATATTAAACTTCTCAATCGAGGTACTGTTTAATCTCATACATTCTTACTTTATAAATTGTCTCTTTTTTAGTATTGTACGGTTATGTCAAAGCTTAGAGCAATGCATATCATGTTTGAACTGTTTAATTCTTATAAAGAGAGATACATATATCCATACAGTACAAATTTGTTGCAATCTGCGTGTAAGAAGCTCAATTTTTTTAAGCAGAATCACCTACAGTTGCGCGAGTCAATTTAATGTTAAATAAATCGTATTCCATAATTATTCGATAATCTGTTCCAGTTGTTTTACTGTAATTACAATAAAAAAAGTTTTTTTTAATTTTATAATTCACATTGCTTCAATTTAAAACCATATTTTATTTAAATGATTAAGATTACAAAACTTATTAATCAATAAAAAATTTGATTTTTCAACCACTCAAGGTACTCTGAAGATACATTATAATATTGGATTTATTCATTAATTTCATACTTATTGTATTGCGAACAATATGGCGGGTTTATTGCCCAACTACTGCAGTCAACAACGCAATTATTTTACTTTTTTTTTAGATAAATGTGTTGGATTTATATTTTTTATCTATTTATTTTTCTAACAAAATCATCAATCAGAATTTTTAATTAACAAAACGTGTGTGTTCATTTCAATGTTTGAATATAAAATATAATTTTTTTTTATTTTTGCTTTTTCACTTCATTTAAAAAATAGTGACAAGTTTTTGTAAATGCTCTGTTACTTACATAATTACAAAATGACTATTTAGGATGAACGATCTATACTTAAGACAATTTGAATATATTACTTGGCTTCTCGAATTTTATCCTTTTGCGAATATATAGTTTTAAAGACTACTCGAGAATGAGAGACATATTTTTCCTTGCAGATTAGTGTCCTGTACAAAGTGTTTCATACGAGTATTTTATAAAGTTAAAGTTCTACTATTCTCGCCACAAAGCAGACAAGATCTTTGCTCACTTTTTTCATCCATGCACAGAGTCAACTTAAGATAAGGAAACAATTTATTCACAAAACTATGATGAAACGTGGTACAAATACTTTCAATGTCTTTAAAAAGTCATTGATAATGTAAGTCGGATAATAGTATTCTTAATAATTGTATGTACGTACATAACATATGTTATCAGTCACAATAATCAATTTAATGTAATACCGATTTACAATACTTATTATTCTTCCGTGTGAAGTGAATACAAATGTTTTTGAAATGCTTTTCATGTGCCATTAAACGCCATAGTATCTGAATCGCCACTTTTTGGCCATTAGGCTAAGGCCACACCAAAATGCTTCGCTAGGTGCTAAGCTAAGTGTTACGGGACTAATATAATAGGTGACGTCATGCTTGGCCACGCCAAAGTGCATCGGAAAGAGAGATTGGAACGAAGGATAATGGGAAATCAAGATTTATATAATCATACACACAATTTCAAAAGACATTAAGGTGCAAAAATAATATATACAAGTAGTATAGAAGATACGAGAAGTTTGGGAAGACCGAGAAAAACGTGGTATGACTAAACGAATAAAATTCTAAAAGATATAAAAAACTATTATGGAGAGTAGGAAAGTATACATAACGAGGTGTATGTACGTGGTTGAAGTGAAGGATGTATGCCAAGATAGAATAAGATGGAGAGCTGATCTCTCTGCTACCCTATTAAGGATATGGTATGATTTTTTTTATGATGACTAAAATGTATTATAAATTTGATTAATATCATATTCAAACCACCATTCATCATATAATCAATATTCGCAGCAATCCTTTATTTCTTTACAATATCTTAGAATATAGATTGATGATTAGCTTAGTATTAGCATGAGAAAGGAATGAGAGTGGCTTAGTTGATTTTTGAAATGTATTATACGAGGGGGGGTCAATTAATTCACAGAATGAAGGGGGTTAAGGTAATGGGGCTAAAGTGCGCATGTGCATGTTTCGATAATATGACTTATTATTTGTATATTCACCAAGTTTTAGACTTATTTTAGCTGTATTGTTTAAGATATTTTCGGGAGACTATGTTAAACGTTAATAATATCCCAATAATGGAAAAAAATAAGTATCACGCCTTCATTGATTTCTCACAAAACAAGGGAAAACACCTCAAATCATTTTGGAAGAGATGTTAGCGGTTTGCCGGGACTGTTGCCCTGGAAAATTTATTGTTTACAAGTGGATAGTATTTTTGAGCAAGGGAGAGAATCGATTGAAGACGACCTCCGATCAGGACGACCTGTTCAGGCCACTTCTTCAAACATCGACAAAAAAGTAGAAAGACTTGTGCTGGAAGATTCCCGCTTAAACGAACAACAGCTAGCAGAGATGGTTGGAGTATCATCTACAACAATTTTGAATATCCTCCATTAGTATCTAAGGATGCCAAAAGTCAGAACAATGTGGGTACCCAGAATACTCACCCACTTACTTCAAAAACAACAACGCGTCGAATGTTCACGACATCTTTTGGACTTCTGCAGAAACAACAAAGATGAGATTTTGAGCCGAATTGTTACTGGAGATTAAATTTGAATTCATCATTATGAGCTTGAGTCCAAGCAAGAGTCCATGCAGTGGCATAAAAAGGGCACACAGTTCCTTAAGAAGTTCAAAGTGTGGCAATCGGCTGAATAACATATGGCTACAACTTTTTGGGATGCGGAAGGCATACTGCTGATGGATTACAAAGATAATGGCATCAAAATAACTGGAGAGTACTAGTCTGGTCTGCTGATACAGGTAAAAGAAGCTTTGAAGGAGAAGAGGAGAAGAAAATGGACAAAAGGGGTGCTTCTTTTGCATGACAATGCACCCGTGCACAAAAACAATTCTGCATTGGCTGCTCTTCACAAATGTGGCTTCCAAACATTAAATCACCCTCCCTACAGCCCAGACCTGGCTCCGTCTGACGATTCGTTTTCAAATATGAAAAAAGAACTTCGAGGAAAGAAATTTACGGACGATGAAAAAGTTAAAATTGCAATTTCGGCTTATTTTTTTTTCGTGGGTTGAAAGCTTATTAAAAAATCTGAAAAATGTATTAGAGTTAATGGTTAATGTATTGAAAAGGAAAAAAATAAGAAAATTATCCTTCATTTCGCGAATTTATTGACCTCCCTTCGTATGTTATATCATGAACATACAAATCGTCACACCTTTTCCATACCAAGATACGCAGAAAGTACAAAGCTCCATAATTAATGACGTATTATTTTTTGTATCATAATTATGTTGCATACCCTACAACTTCATGGATGTTTTGTAATTTGCCAATCTCTTCCAACCAATCAGAAATCCTGTCTCTTTAAAGAAGTATTTTTTTATTTTGATACTGATATACTCGTATATATTTTTAAATTGTATCATTCTATTATCTCTTTCGATCTATACAGTACAACCCATGGATGTATTACCATATGGCAATCTTTTCCAACCAACCAGAAAGGTATTAAACAAGCCTAAAATGAAAACTTGACTAGAACCCATTTTTTTTAAATAGGGTATCAATGGAAATCGAACCTCCCAGATTGGATGATAGGTATCTTACCAACTTGTTGCCGATCCCTGTCCATTTTGAAAAACAATAAATATACAGTGATTTAAAATACTTTGAAGAGAAGTTTGGGGCTGACGACATCTTTTCTGATGACTGTGGAAACCAATTCTCGATCTACAGACAACACTATACCAGCAGCTCCACGTACTCGTAACAACTAGGCCACAGAGGACACCATACACCTTCCCATCCCTCACCTTAGGAAATACTTGACGAATAGCAGTAATCCTCAACAAAATACTGTTCAAATATTTCAAATAAATTAAAAGATTTTTTTTGGATTTAATCTATTTTCGCCTTTACACATCAAATTATTAAAACAATGAAGTTTAAGACAATCTCTTCTCACAATTCAGCCACCGTGTGCCGTCGATTTCCAGACAAAAATAAAAGCAAATTGAAGAAAGGAAAGGAGAAGAGTGGTAGAAAGTGCAATGGACAATGATTGCGGAGAGAGGCAGCTACTGTGGCTTCCGGGTGAAGTGGAATGGTGTTAGCGGATATCCGATACGGGGGACTGGAATTCTACGTGTGTAGCCAAGCAACCTGTTTCTTTGTTACTAAAATAAACGAAGTGACATAACTTATCAAGAATTTGGAACAGCCATAGTTTTCTTCTAACGCCGTATCTACTCAACGGACGTTGGCGACTTTATTTCTCTATTTTGAAGGACTTCCATTCCCAGTACAACCTGGTGCGTTTATTACCAACTGAGCGTGTCTATACCATCGAAATCTAATCTCTCTTAATTTCAATTGGAGTCATTTTTAGAGTACTTCTCATATACTCATTCCTTATTTTGCCTTTCTAGCTCAAACCTGAAATCCACTGCAGTGTATACGAGTGTTATTCGTTTTTTTTAAGAGAGCATTGAAAATGTCTTAAGTATTATTAATTCCGGGTACAACGCCGTTTCTTGAACTCAAATAACAGAAGTCGTAAACTTTTCAAAGAATTTTGCCAACTGGCGTTGTTGTGTAAATAAACTTTACCTTTTCAAACTGTATTTAAGTTTTTATTAAATGAACAGCATACGACTTAACTGATATCTGGAAACAGTTTACAACTAATATTAGATTGATATGTTTTTAAAAGCAACTGAAATAAACTTAATTTTGAATTAGTAATGTCACATATTTCATTCCTAATTTTTATTTCATCTCGAATATCATCTCTTTTCCTTAGATTATTTAACATTATAGCTGTATACAGAATAGGCTGGTGGGCTAAATACCATGTATAAACCCGCATCCCCTGGATTCCATGTGGAGATGTATAAATTACCGATCATGTTATCGACTGTTGTTCTTTATTCTTCCGACGACGGGTTGCAGGAGTCACATTGCCATGTCTGACGATGCCATTACTTAACTACGGAATCTGGAGTCCAGCAGCCCAAGAATTAAAAAGAAATATCCATTACCCATTACGAGTATAATAGAAGGCACGATACAAAATTAGAGATCAGAATACTTGACGTTGGTGCCACCGGAAATAACTATGCAAGCTTATTTGTGATAGGCGTATCATGTTGCATATAACAGCTTGTTTGCGTCATCTCCGTTAAGTCACTAACAACTAGCAAACGATCCTAAATCATTTGAGTCTTTCTGCTGCTATTTGCTTCCAGTTGTGCAGAGCCTTGATGTTTGCAAGCGACTCATGCAGTACGCCTTTATATTATATCTCATGCGTTTTCTATCATGCTTTCATCAGCATTCTGTCAGCTCACCAAAGAAATGGCGAAACAATAGTTCATAAGCAGAAGAAAAAGTGCAAAAATATTCATGAAACCACTATCCTCTCGTGATTATTGTTTGTTTTTATGTTTAAAAGAATGAAAAATATAGCATTTTATTACAATAATTTAGTTTGTTCTTCGACAAGTTCATTAATGTGTTGTGAACGTAAATGCACTTGCTACAACGAAGAAAGCGGTCTCGTAACATAAAAGTAGTTCTCGTGATGTTGTTTTGATAGGAAACCGCAAATTAAACTAATTGTACATTTTGCATATAATATTCCAAACTAATTTATGGTTACATCATTAATACGGACAATCATAATTGCAAGATCGTATCACGTTTTCATTTATTTTTATTCTTTGGTGTACATGATTATATTATAAAATTCGGCGTACTTATTGCTGAACACCAGTTTCTTCCAACCAACCAGCTCATCATTCATACATGCATACCATTACGCCATATCCCCGTTAGAGTAGGCAGAGAAGAAAGAGCGCCAGACTTTCCTATCTCGATACATATCCTTTGCCTCTTATTTATCCATACATCTTCTTATACAACTTCTACGATTTCTTTGCCTTTGTACATTTGCTTCTTTCAGTTGATCCAACCATAGTGCCCTTGGTCTTGCTCTCACATGTGTTTCACTCACATTTGCACTATATATTTATTTTGTTAGTTTTTCTTTATTAATTTATTCCACGTGCCCAAACCGTCTCAGCGTGCTTATGTTCATATACCAAACACATTAGCCTTAAAATCACATTCATTCCTGATCCCTTCTTTCCTTATTATGTCATACATTGTCACCCCATGTATTTTTCTTAATGCACGAATTTCTACAGTATTTATTTGAGTCATTTCAGTCTTTTTCCATGTCCAGGTTTAACTCACATACGTAAAATTTGGCACCAAAGCATTATAGTTCATTTTAGATACATCCAATTGTTTTAATCCATGACAGAATCTTCATATTATTTAATTTAAAAAGAAGATATCGTCCAAAGCAGCGATGGAAGAATATTATCAACTAAGCCATGAGCGACTTGAACTTGACTTCGAAGATGGCCAAAGCGTGATGGATAGAGATGACTCGTCAGGTAAACTGCAAATAAATGGGAAAATGCAAGAATGATATGGCACAAGGCTGAGTTAAAAAAGTCACAACAGTAGGAGTCCCACAAGTTATTTGTTTAAAAATTCAAAATTATTAAAATTTAATTGTTATAAATTCATAACCCGAGTACCTCAAAAGTAATCAATATATATCAAAAATACTTCCCTGTATACCTCTGAGGGCTATAAAACTTTTGTCTTGTTTTTGTCACATGGACGATTTATCTTCAAGTCAATCGGTCACTCGCCGTATCCCTCCATTCCCAGCCTACTTACGATATCTAGCTGCGTATATCTAGCTGCGTATATCTAGCTCGTATATCTAGCTGCGCGTTATCTAAAAGCCTACCCGGTCTGCAAAGTAGCCTTCTTCCGTGACGTTGTTCTTGCATAATGATCTTTGTTGATCATGTCAACAGAAACATGCTTACGTAGCCTATCCATGTCAACCTTCGAGACCTTATGTCCTGGCAATTAGTGGGTATCTCGTCAACTTTCGAGTTTCTTCATTAGACACCATTTTCCACCTCCCTGCATTTTTTTAAAGGCCAAGTCTATTTCATTGAAGTTGGTTTTGGAAGTTCAGTAACGTTTGTTGATCTTTGAGTATTAAAATTTAAAAAAAGAAGTAAAAATCTCTGATGTTTTAAATTTCAAACTATTCATAACAAAACAATATATTGAGGTCTGCTCTTAAGAATTGGGCCGCCTGTATGCCCAAACTGAAAGTGCCGTCCCCTTGTTCTACTTTTCATTAAATAAAAGTTGAAATAGATTAACAATTGCAACCGTGGCACAGGGGCAGTTAGAAATCCCAAAGCTCTATTCGTTGGAAGAAATAAACCCGTCAAGAAGAAATAAGCGCAATAAGCCCGTCAGATATACCATGTTAACTATGTTTACAAAAATATTTGTACCCGGCGGTAAGTAATACTGTCGGCCATAATCGGCTAACTTCGGCTTTGTAGAGCGTCGTCTCTGTTATTCATACACGTATTGCGTCGCGATTTGTCAGTCGTTGTCAAGCGTTCTAGTCTCTTTCTTAAGCCCGATGTGTATTACTTACCGCCGGGTACTGTACTTTAGTGATTAAGAAATATGTAACATCAATTAGTGGGTCTAGTGACAATGTTGTCTTCCAGCCACGCTCTTCAACATGCCTGAATCACAAATTCTCTTTGCTAAATTTTCTGCGGCTTTCTTGGCAAATATGTTTTTCTGAACATGTGCAGATGCGGGGAAGTACCTAATCAAATGGCCGCAGCCAGTACCTTCCTATCCTTACACTAAACTTATTCGTGTATCTTTATTTATTTTGTAATATTTTAAATCTGTAAAAAATACTGCTTTCAAATTGTGAGTTAGAGCATCATCGAGAAGAGTTTGCTCTTTAAACGAGGCTTTTTAAATTGTTGATTAAATATTATGATTATTATTATTCTTATTTGCATTATTAATACTTTAATTGTTATTATTATTATGTTTTTATTATTATTATTATTACTATAATTATTATCAGCATCATCATATTATTATTATTTTAACTATTGTTATTATTAATATTATATTTATTATTATTATTGTTGCTATTATTATTTTATTATAATTCTTCTTCTTATTATTATTATTATTATATTTATTATTATACTTGTTATTATTATTATTATTATTATCATCATTATTATTAATAATAATAATATTTTATCATTATCACCATCATCATCGTTATTATTATTATTGTTGTTCTTATTATTAGTATTGTTGGTATTATTATTATTTTTACTATTAATATTATTATTCTCAAAGGGTACTTACGAGTCTTCTTTTGTAGTATGGATATGCTTCAATTTTTGCTAAGCCCTGTAGCCATTTTATTCACCCTTTTTACATAATCATATCATTATAATAATACTTTACTTCCGTAACGTACGACAAAAACACATTTTTTTCAATTCTGTCCCGCGTGACTATTAAGTTTAAGGACTAGCGCCCTGCCTTAATATTCACCCCTCGCATTCCTCACAAGGAGTTCAAGTATGTCACGAACAATAATCTACATCATTATTTGCTTCTAATGAAACGTCATTTTCATTTGTTCTGGTTTTTATTACACCCGACTCCCGTCATTAGTAACGGTCCGCTAACCATGGGTAATCGTGGATGGAACAAACCTCATTTGAGTACCTAACACTGTTTTTATTTAAATTTCCAAAGAAACGAGCGGCAAATGACTTTGGCAATGGTCCATAGGAAAATAATCGATAAAGGCGAATGCACTACTTTTATATTTTGATAAACCTTTTGTTATGAAATGGAAAGTACAAAAAGTATAAAAATAGAAGAAAATTAACCATCACCATCAAGCTATGTTCCAATTGGGATATGTGGAGAGAACAGATCTCTTATTTCTTATCAATGTATATCCATGACATACAGGTATTGCCATGTCCATACGCCTCGTCATGCACATTAATAATAATAAAAGGACTATTTATATAGCGAGGTTTAGAGAGCAAAAATCTCCTCAATGGCGCTCTAACTCGAGATTCAATCTTAGAATTATTGACAGATTAAAAATATTAAAAATTAAATACATATAAAAAGAGTTTAAAAATAGGTAGGTGGTGGCTGCAGTTATTAGATTAGGTAATTTTCCCGCATCTGCATATGTTTAGAAAAACATATTTGGTAAAAAAAACGCAGAAAACTTATCAAGTGAAGACAAATTACAAAGAAACCTTTTTTTTTAAACCTGGTGAGTTTATCGCCATGTGGCAATCTCTTCCAACCAACCAGAAAGATGTTTTTATAGGCCCTAAGTGAAAACCAGACTGGAATCCTGTTTAAAAAAATCTGAGTTCCAGCGGGGATCGAACCCGCAACCTCCGGATCGGCAGACAAGTGTCTTACCACCAGGCCACGGAGGTCGTCGTAGATCTAAACCTTCGTAGATCATCCGATGTGTGGTAGTAACTCATTCCGGTTTAGGTGTAGTATTAATCGTATCTTATTCATTATCATTTTATAAAGGGCTTTCTCCCTTCCCTCTTTCAGATGTGGATTTATTTAGGCGTGTCACGATTTTCTAAATCTTCCCAAACGTCTCATTACTAGTTGATAAGACACCTACCTGTCTTCCGAACCGGAGCTTGCGGAATCGTTTATTTTTGATAACATTATTTTTGTCAACATGCCCACTCAAGCATTGTTTTTCCACACGTGACTTTCATCACATTTCCTTATTCAAACACCATTTATATATCCAATGTTAGAACTAAGATACAATTATGAACAGCCTTTAAATACTCCGACCAATAAACACGTTGTTCGAGTATAAACCACCATTACAACGAGTTTTCCCTGCTGCTAAAATTATTTCAATGCACAAATGCGAAATTTCCTCATCTAATTCATAAGTTTCATTTTTCATTTCACAAACACTCTTATTTCCTCTATCAATCACCATTTCTTTCGAATTCAAAATAATCGTATCTACCATTTCTCTGCTCAGTTTTGCAGAGATGTCAAAAAGCAAGACTCTCTTATATCAATAAACATATTTCGCCTCTTCGCCCTCATATATCTTCTCATACCGATCTATCCTTCACGTCCGAATCCAAATATATCCTTTCGTTATAAACACAAGCTCCCGAAACATCATCTGCTGCCTGACTAGTCCACATCCAGTATTAGCAGGATGGACCAAGGTCTGAGTCCACGTGATGGAATACAAGTATCTTGACCGAGTGGACTTGTTCTTGCTAAATAATTTGTTGTAAGAATTGTTATCTAGTTATAAGTAGTATGTAGGTATTAATTATTTCTAACAATTAATATATTAATATTATAAAAAATAAAAATAAAATAATATGTAGGAAAATAAGATTAAGTAAGTTCATAAATTGTAATATAAAAAGAAGATTAGTTAAGTAATAAATTTGTATGTAGGCATGGCCTTGACAAATATTTGTACCATATGTTACATTGTTCAATAAAAAAATTTAAAAAATCGTCTTCTCATACAGCTCCTACGATTTCTCTTACTTCTTACCATTCCATCTTTCAAAATATCATTCACTTGATGCAACAATACTTTCCTTGGTCTTTACCACGCCTCTCTACCACGCCTTGCACTCACATTTGCAATATATATATATATATATTTTTTATAGGGGTTCGAAGGGGTGGTAGGGTCCCGGCGGAACCTGTCTCGCTGGTGAGACAGGGACCAACAAATGCTGAGTAACGCCACGTTGCACAACATCTGCAACACTACCATCAAGTCCGATTCTCTAGCGTCCTCGTCGCGAACCCTGGTAATGTGACATATACGTATCACAGCCAATAGAGAAAGGGCAGTGGCGAGTCTCCGGCGCCACCAAAAAACCGGAATCCAACCAGATAAGGGAAGGAAAACCCCGACAGAAAAACCCTTGACCTCCAGTAGGGGGTTGGGCGAGAGGCTAATAACCTCTCCCCGTAAAACAACATTTTTACGAAACCGAACACAGAGCCTAGCTCTGCGGGAGGCCAAGACCCGACCTGGGTTGTAGATCCCATGGATGGATGATGCAACAATACTTTCCTTGGTCTTTACCACGCCTTGCACTCACATTTGCAATATATATTTTAGTAATATATTTCGTTCAACGTGCCTAAACTATCTCAAAATACACTTTTTCATCTTACTTAATACATCAGCCTTAAATCACATTCATAATTATTTCAAACATTGTTACCCCATATACTTTTCTCAGTGCACGCATTTCTATAGCATTTATTCGACACTTTTCAGTATTTTTCCATGTCCAAATTTCAGTCCCGTACATCAAAAATTGTAGTAAAATCCTCTTAGCTGATTTTAACGCTGTCCGGTTCGAGTATATAAGTTTTAGTAACCCATTGACTCGGTTTCCTATCACTGCACGTCGTTCGATATCCCTCGTAACTCTTCCTTTATTTGATAAAATACTACCAAAATAGCCAATTTCTTCAACCTGTTCAAATCTTTCACTACTCCTCAATATATATTATTATACATAATTTTCTTTAATAAACACTCTTTCCTTAAAAGACTGTTGACTTTCAAACTCGTTTTGCTTTTAAGCTTTTTTATTTGAATTGATTGTTGTACTCGTTTTTGTAGTGACAGTAAGTAAAGCAATTTTTCCCACAAACTAGAAGTAATTGTTTTTAAAAACTCTCTTAAGAAGTTCAAAGTGAGCCGAAATGTGCTAATCATTCTTCATACTAAGTTTTTTATATCTATCCAATCATCAGAGGTAGCAATTCATTACAAATATCACATTTTTTTATATATAACATGCATACCTTAATCCAACGGCATTATGATATGTTTGTAAAAAAAAATATCATACACAACATTAGTATGGTAGATCTTGCTCTAAAATTATCATTTTTATTTTCTATCGGCATAATGCCATGGACCCTTTGATATTTACTCAAGTGTCTTTTAATATTGATATAATGCAAAGTATTCGTATTTCAGAAATGAGATTGTTTACTTGAACAGACCGATATTGTAAACCAGAGGCAGTTTGAAAGGAAATTCTTCTCGAAAGTTAAGTTAACTTATTCGTCAGTGAGTAAATATTAAAAAATATACTTTCATTTCGTTGTTGTTTAAACAGTATAATGCAAAAATAAAACCCCTTTAAAGAATATTGACTATTGCTAATAAAATATAATCGATTAATTGAAATATATCATAATACCCTGAATTTTTTTAATAAGATAGAATTATTGTGGCCTGTTTGGTAAGCCGTTGTCTTCTAGCCTAGGGGATGCTCCAGGCCTTAAGCCATTTTACAAGTACAGTTACCGCGCTGCGAGTCATTTTCTTTCTACCGTGATATATGTATGACCTTAAGTCTGTCGTCACCACTATTCTTTTCACACTCAGGTGTGTTGCCACCGGAGAAGGAGTCCCTTTTGCCAGTTCCTTCTTCGTCACTATGTGACATCGCGCTCATAAAACAAGAATATTTCGATCTTCTAGTGTAGATCGCGCGAGATGGTGACTTTTTTTGATCCCCCATAAAAGCGTGGATGAAGGTGAGATTGAACTTAACTGAACTGGAGCCTGGGAGATGCAAAATCGATTCCTCTTGGTACCCAGATTATTTAAAAAGGAGTTCGCACCTGTTTTACATTTCAGGCTTGTTTAATACATTTCTGATTGGTTGGAAGAGGCTGCCACATGCTTATTAGCTTACCAGGTTGTAATATTTACCAGTTTTTCTCAAACAAGAAGGAGCATGCTGCTAAGAGGTCGTGGAGTTCTAGACAGGGATACAAAATATTTCAGTATTAGAAAAATAAGAACTAATATTTATAAATTATTTTTCTAAATGTCAAAATTGGACAGTTTAAAAAAATGCATTGTATAAATTACGATACAAAGAATTTTAATTGCGGTATACAAAATTCTTAGCATCGTAATTTACATGTTACGCATTAGTTTATTTTTTACTTCATAAGCAAGTAAACAATGTATAATATATTTTTTATTAAAAATGTGCATATAAAAATAATAAATGGAAAATAAAGTACTGTAAGCCGCTAAAAAAACTTTTTTTGGGAAGTCATTTTTTTTTCAGATTTCGGGTATCGTAATATGAAAAAGTTTGAGAAGCCCTCCTGTTCGCATCGAAAGTATAATAAGGTAGAGTGATACATTTTTTAAATTGTAAAATATAAGAAATCCGAATACAAAAATTAAATTCTTTAAAGAAAAAAGACAATGAAGCCAAGTTGGTAAGACGTCACTCCTCCTGCCCGGGAGTTGTGCCAGAGCCCAAATTTAAAATTTTATGTTCTAGTCTGGTTTTCACTTAAGGTCCCTCTTACATCTTTTTGGATGGTTGAAATAGATTTTTTAAAAGCAATAAGCCCTGTAAATTGTACTATCATATTTATTTTTATTACACACTTTTATTGCAAATACAATCTGGTGGGTGTATTGCCAGGTGGCAATCTCTTCCAACCAACCAGACAAAAGTAAATGAAGCAATTTACGTGGTCACATAAATCATTCAAATGACTATCCATCCCCACGAAATCCATAAACATATACGTGAGCACATGCCCACTTACCCCGCAAAGACGGATAGTCACCCGAACATTCTTTTTCATATAAAGTGAGATATCATCAATCAAAAGGAAAGAAATTGATGGTGGAAAGGAAAGGAAAAGAAAAATCAGGAATGAAACACGTTATTTTACTGACGCTTCTTAAAGCATGCCAAGGACTTATATTGGTTTGTAACTGATTCCAGAGTCTCACTGCATGGAAAGTAAAGAACGACGTAAAGAAAGAGGAGCGGTGAACTGGAAAGGCCAATAAACAATATCTGTTTGAGCGTAGCGCTAATCCATATATATGTGTACAATAAAAATCATATATATGTGTACAATAAAAATCATACGAGTATATATGTGTACAATAAAAATCAATACAATGCAACATATTATTTCAAAACATCAGAAATAAAAACTTAGAAAACTATTGTAATTTTATAGATCCTTTACAAGATGAAGAAACTCGCATAAATGTCTTCGACTTCTGTTAAAAAGAGTTCGTCTCGTGTCAGAACTCGATCGTAATAATTTTGATACCTATTCAAATGTTAGGGATAGTAATGACGTTTTGAATCGTCTGTTATATATTATATACATTATTCTGTATTGAAATCATAATATCTAATGTTTTACTCTAAGACTTTATTGTTCCTCGGTTTATTTAGTGGGGTATTGAGATACCTTTTAAAAAAACCACATTTGTCTTCATCTCCCTGGCTCCATCCCAACTCATTGTCTGCAAAGACTGTTGGGGTCAGCTCTCCTCGTCCTGATCTTCTGTCCCGGACTACGTCCCCCAGGCCATGCCTCTGCATCAGGTTATCTTTTTGCACCACCCATGATTTCTTTGGTCTTCCTCTGGTTGTTATTCGAGGAAGATCCATGGAGATTGCCTGGTTCACAATGTGATCGGGTGCTCTGCGTCCAACGTGCCCATACCATCTCAATCGCCTCTCCTCCATCTTGCTGTTGATGTCTGTAACACCTAGGCTTCCACGAATGCGTGAGCTTTTTTTGTGATATTTTATTAAGAAACCTCGTTTGTCGTGATATTTTATTAAGAAACAGATCTATAACATACGAAGAAAATAATGGAAAATTAAACGTAACTAAACAAACTGATTTATGTTACAAACTGAAATCCAAAAAGCGTTTTTTAACATTACGTTAAAAAAATTAAGTAAGATATTTTATATCCAGACCACGATATTTTCTTAGTGAGGTAAAAAACATTTTTGAAATGTAATTATTCATGACCTCCATGGCCTAGTTGGTGAGACATATACTCCATCCTAGGTTGGATTCCCGTTGAAACCCACTTTGAAAAAAAAAAGATTTCCTGCATGGTTTTGACTTCAGGAACCTTTAACATGTTTCTGGTTGGTTGGAAGAGATGCCCACATGCCAATTAACCCGACAGGCGGTACTGTTTATGTGTACAACAAAAATATAATATACTAACACAATCGTAAGAATACCAAGGAAATTGAAGGAAAAACAAACGTAATAACAAATAACAAGTTTTATTCAAAAAGAAGTACAAAAGTAAAAAAAACATAACAAATAATAACAGAGCTTATAAATGTATGCAACAAATACATAAAACTAAGTTGTGTATAACCACAAACAGTTAAACTAACGATTTAATTAATGTTTTTTTTTATTATCGTGGTTATTTACGACTCAGTTCTATTATTTATTATATTTCTCGAAAAACAAAAAAAAACAAATTGTGATTTCGAGTATATATTTACAAGGAGAAATAAGGCTAAAAGAATAAGTTAGATAATATAATATACTTGAATCAACAAAATTCACAGTTATAGCAGAAGGCAAACATTGTTGAGTGATTGAATGAAGCAGAATAGAAAAGCATTTCAAAGAAAATGTATCAAATCACAGACAAGTGGTGAACTATTTCATTAACAAAAATAAAGCTACGTTATGCAGTGTGAAATGGTAATTCATTTTTCTAAAACGAAAAATAGTATTGAAGAAATTTGTCAACATCATTTCAAAAGAACTTATTACGTTTTTAAAACGACTGCTAAGTAAACTCAGTGAAACAGACATCAACAATCATATGCAGCATATAAGGAAATTTATGATAGTATTTTCAAGCATCCAGTTCATGAATAAATAAACACAAAAAAAGTGTTCAAATCATTTAAAAAATGGAAGGTTTAAATATGTCGAAAAAAATAATGATGGAAAAATGAGTAACAAAGAAAATTTGTTCAACTTAAAAAACAAACTAAATATATATTGTAGAATAAACCAAAAAACTATTGAAAGAAGATTGGCGGCTAAAGTAAGTGTTTATAAAGCGTTAAATTAAGCAATGACAAAAGACAGGAGTTTAATATTTAGTGACCATGTCCTTTGGATGAATGGTAGATGGTCTTGATGTAGGGAATCTTGACTGGGTATGGTTTGTCAACATGAACTGTGATGTGCTTCTCAACAGTATAAGGAACTTTCTTCTCAACTGGGTAAGGCACCTTCTTTTCCACTGGATATGGGACGACCTTCTCAATAGGGATAGAAATTTCTCTGACGATTGGGACAGGGACGGGCTTGTTCACTGGAATCTGGATTGGATATGGATGAGGCACAGGAACCAAAATGGGATGAGGGATGTGGATATTCACAGGTTTGTGAATTGGTACTGCGACTTGTTTGTAAACTGGTACTATTTCTGGATGTGAAACCTCTACGTGTTCGCTGACTGGGTAAGATTCCTGGTGTTCTTCTTCATATCCTGAGCCTCCGAATCCAGAGTGTCCGAAACCTGAGTGTTCTGAGAAGTGAGAGGCTTGAGGGATCTGGTCGTGGTAGTTTTGGCTCACCGGCTGCCAGCTGGAATATCCGTAGCCCGATGGAAAGGCTGAGGCGGTCATGCAGACCAGGGCGAAAGTTACCATCTGAAAGTTTATTTTATTAAATTAATTTTTTTGGAAGTTTTCTTATGAAAATATAATAACAAGTTGTTTGAAAATACTTAATCATTCAATGAAAATTCATAACAAAATAATTCAAGTTAATCTGTTAATCCATTGAAAATAATAAACAGTAAAAAAAATATATTTCTGAGTTTACTTTAATATTATTATTTTTTAAATTTTACGCATTTTCTTGAAAATTTACTAGTCGTTTAATATAAAAGAATAAATTTCTGAGTCGAAGAATATGTTTTTTTTTTGTTAAAAAATGCAAATCATTTTTTCCAATAATTTGATTCACATTAAATTAAGCATGGAAAATATTCTTCGTGATAATAACAATATTATTTGGAAAATACAATAATTTTAAATATAATAAAAAATGCGAATATCAGCTTTCCAAAAAATTATGTCACTTTTAAAATATATTTTTAAAATGGACAACACAATATTATAAGAATATGGATGTATGTAATAATTTTGATTTTGAATAAAAACTTTATCTCCGCTAAACTATCAGTTTTCAGTTTGATTAAACGTAACACATTTTTGCGAGTAATATTATATGCCAAAGAACACTCTTGATGAATGAATCGCAAAAGAAAAACGAGAAGAACAACTGAGGAGCAAATAATGCTTTAGTTAATTCTTCCATAAATTCCAGGGTAATAAAATGGAAAGTAACCGTTCGCCATCTATTAACATTTTCCGAAAACTTTTTGTAAAACCTTTAACTAAATACACAATTTCCCCATAAGAAAAACTTCTATCAAACTGAGCCGTAAATACATTAGAGAAATTAACACAAACACATTATTTTGTTTATGATATAAATCACTAAAAATCACTGTCATTTGAATTTTTTTTTTTTTGGAAAAGTCCTCTTTAAAATATTATTACATCACACTTACAAATCCAAAGGAATTCATGATGCACGGATGAAAGTTTTACAACTTTAAAAAATCACCAAATATTAAACTTGGATGTACTGACTATTTGACAACGAGCTATCGAATGATAGTCCTCGAAACAAATCCATGTCTTTTATACTAATAGCTTCAATTATTTGGCATTTTACCTGAAGCGACCAATTTGGCGTTAGCCAGATGGAAAGCAATATTAAAAGAAGTGTCTTGTGGTTATTTTAACAGCTGGAAGTGAATGTGGCTTGGTTGCTAAATGAAAGGTACAATGTAGATTGTCTTTCACCGTTTTAAAAGTAAACTGCATACAACATATTTGATTGGGGGAATTTTCGAGCACCGGTGGAACCAGCGGCTTAGCAACTTTTTTTGTGTTTTTACTATGGGTTACTCATAAAATAAAGTTATAAAAAACTCGTAATTTAAAATTTCACTGAACACATCTACAATTTAAGCCAAAAAACATGATGGGCAACAAATGATGGGCCTCAATGAATTAATCAGTACTTGGAGAAATGAAATTGTACATGAAATAATGATCTTGGTTATTGAAACTTGTAGGTGCATGAAATAATGATCTAGGTTATTGAAACTTGTGCATGAAATAATGATCTTGGTTATTGAAACTTGTACATGAAATAATGATCTTGGTCATCGAAAAGGATTTGTGTTTTATTGACAAAAAGCGAATGTATTTAGAAAAAAAACTATGCAATATAAAAATAACAAATGCAAATTTAACAATGTTATGATGGTCAAGAAAAAAAAAGCTAATGAAATAAAGTATGAGGAAAAACCATAAAAAACACGTTTTATCAATGAAAGGAGATATTTTTTTGGTTTCGCTTTTCGAAGTCAATAAACGACGATAGTAATATACCCAACAAAACCAATTGTTAAAGAAAAAAACTTATCTAAAATATGGTAAATAATTATTTTTTAATTATTTAAAGTGTTTCCTCGTACATTATTTATGATTCATTATAAATTTCATGATTCATTAAATAAATATTCTAGAAAATATCGGAAATGATTTTAGATATTTTTTTGGAAAAGTTTTCACAGTAAATTTTAAGATGTACGTAAGATTCATCCAATTTAAAAGGAAAAGGATTAACATCATATAAATGTTTCCACTTTCATTTAGAAACGGCGCTTGAAAAATCTTGTGCAAATTAACTTTCGAACTGGGGCAGACGTTACATACATTGCACTAATAAAATACTGAAAAACCTTGTGAAGAATATATAAGGTTAAAAAATATGTATTAAAGAAGGTTTATACACAGACTATCATTTTTTATACGCGTTAAGATTTATAGTTATTAAGATAATACAAGTAAAGATTCATAGGAGATTTACATATATCATTAAAAATCATAAGAGGTTTATATAACTTTTTAATAGATAACATAAAATCGTAAGAGATACATAGGAGATTAAAAAAACAGTGCATGATACAAAATGGTAAAAAACACTTTGGAGATTAAAAGACAATACATAACATAAATTCGAAAGAGATATACCTATATAAGAGATATTTATACACAATATGAAATCCTAAGAGATATACAGGAAATCAAAATTCGTGACGTGAAATAAAATACTTAGAGATACACAAGAGTTTTAAATACAGTACATAATATAAAATCGTAAAATATACAAAAGAGATTAAAATACAGTGCATGATATATAATAGATAAGACACCTAAGATATTTAAATACATTACATATTATAAAATCGTACGAGATATATACGAGTACTATAGGAGAATTAAATGCATAATATTAAATCATAAGAGATACACAGGAGATTAAAATACAGTATATGGTATACAGAACTTAAAGACACATAGAAGATTTAAATACAATACATAACATACAATCGTAAGAGATGTATAGGAGATTTTAATACATAATATAAAATCATGAAAAATATATACGAGATTGAAATATAGTGCATAACCTATCCTGGTGGATAACCTAGATGGCATTGAGTAAAATATGCCAATGATACAGTGATCCTGGCGGATAACCTAGATGGCATTGAATAAAATATGCCAATGATATAGTGATCCTGGTGGATAACCTAGATGGCATTGAGTAAAATATGCCAATGATATAGTGATCCTGGTGGATAACCTAGATGGCATTGAGTAAAATATGCCAATGATACAGTGATCCTGGTGGATAACCTAGATGGCATTGAGTAAAATATGCCAATGATACAGTGATCCTGGTGGATAACCTAGATGGCATTAAGTAAAATAAAAACAGAAGGAGTCGAATGTACTGAATATTTTGTTTAAATGTGTTCAATAAACGAAGTTCATGTTGTCTCAAAATTGTATATCAACAGCTGGCCGGGCAACCTTTAGAACAAGTTAATAGTTTCAAACAGTTAGTAAGCCTAATCAATCATGTCCTTGACCAAGAAAGATAAATTAGATGCCATTTTAATTGAAACGTTTAGGGAAATCTCAAAATAAATCAGTTTTCTGCGATAATAATTTAAATCTTGAACTTCGACATTGTATGATTAAGTTGTACGTGTATTGTAGTGTATTCTACTTTATGGTGTTGAGACATGGACCATGAAGGTAACAAATTTAAATAAACTGGAAGCATTCAATAACTGGGTGGATTCATTGGATATTGCTCGGAATTTCTTGGTTTCATCGTATCTCAACTCCAAGGTTCTACACCGAGTAGAAAGAGTAATATTCAGTATCTTAAAATACCGAAAGATTACGTAACTGGATTATATACATATATTAAGAGGAGAAAATAACACTTCGTTAAAGTAATATTGAAGGGCAAATTTGATGGTGAAAGTGGAATCAGCTGATAGCGCATGTCTTGATTTCGCGAATGACCAGGTATACATCCAGACAGTTGAGAAGCCTTTCCATGACGCCAAATACAGACACATTTTATCAAGAGTGATCGCCAACAATAAGAGTACCGGACAAGACACACAATGAAGAACATGAATATATATTTTTTTTTTATTGTGGGTGAACTACATTTTTTTTAAATATCGTTTTAAATCAAATTCTTGCCATGAGATGTTTTTAATTAAACTAACATACATTACCTCTTGAAGCTCCTTTGACTTTTATATGTTAACTAAGCATATATTTAAATTTATGATTTTTTCTTTTAGATGGAACATTCCTTTGCTATGATTTTTTCTTCAACTCATGTATTTATTATAATAAAATATTATTATTTATTTTATAATGTAAAAATTTGCGGATTTATTGCCAAAAAGATCTTTTTACCAACTAGAATTGTTGAAACAATTTATTTCCAGTTAAGGGGGCTATGATTACATTAGAGCTTTATACAAAGAAAATAAATCGATGAAGAAAACAGAAATAATTTAACGATTTGAATATAACCATTTTATATGTACAGAGAAGAAAGGAAGGGATATTGGGAAGAAGGTTAATGGGGGAACCAGGAAGCACGCTACGTCACTGAAGAACAAAAAACTTTTTGACAGAACAAATCTTTCATCTGTGGGCAGTTATTTCCAGAGTCTAATACAGTAAAGGAGAACATGTTCGTATCGAAAAAATGTAAAGTCAGTCTTTGAGCTTCTTATTTATTTTTACTCTTTTGTGTACATGATTAAACATGGTATATCATATCTAGCGGGCTTATTGGTGACAAATCTCAATCAATAATAGTACAACTAGAGTTCTTGATCTCAATAGTAAAAAATTGAATAAATTTATCTTTTTGATATCATTTACATGACCTGATTAACATACAATATAATATATCAAGTTTATATTTTCGTGAGTAAAAACAAGAATATCAAACAAGTTTAGTTTTCTATACTATACAATATATCAGTGATCGGCAAAATACGGCCGTAAATGGCAAAATACGGTAATAAATAAATCCGGCTCGTCGCCTTTTTTTTGTACGGCCCGCGAACTAATAATGAATTTTACAAATTCTTAAAAAAATCATAAAATATTATAACGGAACGGCCGACCACCGAGTTGAGGAGCAACGAGATACCACCATATGTGGCGCTCCTATAGCATAGCATTCAGTGACCTCTACTGTGACGCCACGCAGTTATAATTCGGCATCGTTTCTAGTGCCATATGTATCACTGTTCTCCGACATTTTTTTCTAATTGTATTACCCGTAATTATTATAAATCTAGAAGTTTTAAAAAGTATGTATTACCCATGCATGTCAATCATGTCATTATCCAAACAAGAAAAATGGATCCCACTCTTGGCCCACACAGTCTAAAATATTAAATATTTGACCCTTTACAAAAAATTTTGGCCGACTGCTGTAATATTTCATGAAAACATAATTTTAATATGTACATACATACTATGTACAATAAATACTTTCTTTTCAGAATATTATGTAAGATTCGATCTTGGTTGAAGAACGTGACTTAAAAGCAACTTATTTTTTATAAAAAAGAATAGTGTTTATTTTAAGCAACAAAACTGAGAATGATTTTTGTAAAGAAATCAATTACACGGTGTAACAAAATCGTGACTTGTAACACCGTATTTTTTATCAATTACGCGTGAAATGTTTTCAATTATAGTCCATCATGTTTGTTGTTAAGGATACGATCAATTCAACTATGGTGATGACCTTTGTATCTTAGTTTGTAAGTTGCGGGTTCGATTCACATTAGCATCTAATATTCTTTTTAAATACATCTTTCTGTTTTTCACTTCAGTGCTATTTAACACGTTTCTATTTAGATGACAAATATTCTACCAACTACGAAGGGCATCAATATTAAAATAAATGCTTTAAAACAACCTTCGTGGCCAAGACGCACGTCTTCCAAGTTATGAGATACGGGTTTGATTCCCGTTAAAATCCAATTTATTTTAACAAGTTATCCGCAAAGAAATTTCGTGTTTTTATATCAAATTCAAACGTAAAACTGTTACGAATAGTGGTGATGGACGGCAGTTTTTGATATTTTCATGATCTTGACAATCAATCGTAGAAAGCTGATTATTTTTATCCAGGCATTGATTACATCGTCATAAGTTGTAAACGGTCTTCCAGAGTAGGTCTTCCAGCACCAGATTCGAGTGTCACATCACTATTACGATTTTTTTAAACTGCGTTTGACCCACGCGATCGTTTACTGCATCATCATTATACACTGTAAAAAAGCATCAAGCACAAAAAAAAATACTTATTTCGTTCCATCTTTTAAACGTCACCAAAATACTCCACTATTGCAATTTAAGTAAACAATGGTCAAAAAATGCGTTCAATTGTCATCTTTCTTTTGTACACAGTTAACATGTTTGAAATGAAGTTAGCTACGAAAATTTCGTTCTAATGACATATATCATGATGAAACTTCTACCAGGACAACCGAATAAAAATAGTCTCAACCTAGTTTTTGATTTAGTCCCATTGAACACCCGCCTTTTTGGTTGTAAAAGATAGTATGTCGTAGTGGGTAAACTGACACATGGCAATCTGGTGCTCTGGTATCTCTGCCTAGTCCGATAGAGAAACGGCGTGATGGTATATATA